>JABUQX010070717.1:22500-29445 GCA_015478945.1 Trachelipus rathkii | reverse complement strand
AAGCTGCCTATTCTAATGACACACGGCATGAGAACGGAATTCAACTTAGCGGAAAGTGAATAGAACGGAAATATCAAAAAAAGGTTACCAAGTGCCTTCTTTTTCTTCAAGAGATTGATGTTTTCAACATTTTGTTTCCATTGACAATATAGATTCCTTAAGTTACGAAACAACGTTGAATTTCCCAAGAACACACGGATCGGAAACCCACCTTCCTTTTCATTCGCGAAAATACGGTAAGATAGGAAAATTTCTTTGGAGTGACTCTAAGAGGAGGAACTAATTAAAAGAAAGTTGTCCCATGTATAGATAAATGTTCATTAAAGAGAGAAACAAAGACTAAGGGATGACTGACGCAGTTGTGATGATGTAGGACAGATTGTTCTAACGCAACTATAGGCTGACGGCCAATCCAAAAATAGATGGTGTTCATGCATATCGAAAAATACAAATAGACGAAACTACCCCAGTTCCTCCCAAAAAGGCAAAAGCGAACATTCGCGTCTCAAGCTTAAGAGCCTAATCTGCAAAGAAAACTAAAAGCTATATCGCGCAGATTACCCTAAAACGGTTTGTTCGAAATTGCAGAAAAGCTAGCTAAACAATGATGCCGAGAAGATAATTCGACTCCGAGGTCCCAACGCCTGGGTGACGAAGAGTCTGTCTCCCACTTTGATGTGCAATGAAATACAGGAACCTAATATATATGGTGTGGTCACTTGTTCTTGAGAGGTTTTAAACCACCGGACGGCTGCACGATCCAATATAACTTAGGAAAAACTTGAATACTCCATATGTTTATTGTGTGGTCGATAATACCATCTTCCTCATACCTATCTTTCCAGACGTATTTACTTGACCCTTTGTTGAATACTTGCCAGTGTGGCATGATGGTAAACGCACCCAATTTAGATATCTTCATACCCACGAGGGAAAGTTCAACAATTGGTGGTTCCAATCAGAAAGCTAAATACTACTTCATCGAACTTTGTCGACCGTGAAGACCAAACATCGTAATTGGAACTCTGATCATAATTTCTAATATCCAAAGATTAAATGCGAAGAGTAAATACTTATCGAGACCAGACAGGTCAAGTCAACGATCCGCGGGTATGGTAAGACAATGGATCAAAATTAGGAAGCCAGATGGTATCGGATATCAAAAATTTACACACCACATTTATATGGACTTTGCTTACTGGACACTTACGAGAAGAATAAGAAGGAATTGCTTGTGAAAAGGATTTTGTCACAATGTTGTGCCAGCTTAGAAGCGGACTACAGAGTATGGAATTTGTACCAAAAATGGTTTTCAAAATTATTTGGGCCAGTGTTAGAAAGTTATTAATCGGACCAAAATGTGATGTACCCTGTGGCAAATTCTCAAATAGCACTTCCAGCCAGACAATCCCCCAATACGAAAATGCTTTAAACAAGCCTTCAAAATGTTCTGACTCCTAATATAAAATTCTATATTATCTAGCGAAATCTCCATACCTTCCGACATAAAAAGTCTGTCAGTATGACCTATACCCACTGGATTCCAATGTGAATAGCTCCAATCAAGACCTTCCTTTCAAAGAGCTATGACATCAAATCAGGACTACATAGAATACTGGGAGTTTGCAGAAGGAGTTACACAACCAAACGATTTAATTGTCTATCTCTATTGACTTCATTAGGACATTTCTGTTCAATCGCCAAGAAGGTCTTTTAATTGTCTTGGTCTCGACTGGAAGCGAAGTCGAGATTTCAACAGCCCAACTATATTGCAAACACTTGTCACAAAAATATATAGAACTGACTTTCTTAAATCAAGTAATACAACGAGAGGGAACACGATTTTTTCCCATTTGACTTTTTAAGAGATATTGTTGAAAAGGATGATATTAGATTCGGTTGTACGATTGTTTATGCATAATATCTGTTTCCTGACAATTTCACCATTCAGTATGCAGAAAAAGTACCAGAAGCAGAGGACGAAGAAGGACGATCATTTGCATCTTCGCGTATTGACGAGGCTCTTGCTTTTGGGCTTTAACACCGCAGAGCAGAAGCTGGGGAGTCTGTGTTTCCACTTTACCCCGCAGAGACCACACTTGTCTGGTATAACCATATTGATTTGCAGGAACAATTTTTATGATGCATGCTTAATGTTTTTACACTAGCACATCTTTTATTTAACAACACGCCTCTCTCTTCCTAGGCTTGAGATGTCAAATAACTATGGTGCAAAGACAGAATAATTTAATGTAATCCACCATTGGCCAACCCCGATTTGTTAGAGTCGACAAAGTACCGGCAAGAAAATCTTCTTTGTGTACGCGATTCGAATAAATTTTCCCTCCCTTGTGTAGGCGGCATTGTACGTCGAAGATTTTCTTCGCAGAAAGAGGAAGAAATGTCGTTGCTTCATTGCGCTGAGGCGTGCACCAGAAAAAGGCGTTACCCCGAGATTTGTTTTTCGAGAGGCTTCAAATACTTTATTTTGCGAAAGGAATGGTTAACAGAAGGAGTAATTTCTTCTTGGGACAATCTTAGTTTTACGAAAAACACAGGCAGGGAGCATTAGTCGCACGACGAATGATTGGTTTAAAAAATTCAACAACCGCAGACTTTTCTTCAAGAAAGTTCAAATGCCATAATTCTTTTTTTTAGTTCGTTGCCAAAATGTGCACGAACTTCCGAAATTGAAAGCACCTAATTTCCGTCCAGTTTATTTTACAAGCAGGTGCATGAGAGTCCGATGAAAGTAAACAAAGAAAACAATGATGTGATTACATCAAGATATAGATCATTAATGGATCAGTTCAAGGCACACTTGCAATTTCGTATTTGATGCTTGGATAGAATGCTCAATATCTTTCTGTGAGCTATTCCTGTTCAAATGCGAATTTTGCTGCATATCAGGATATATCTTTGTTACATGCCATATACGGTTTTCAAAGGACTTAAAATGAACGATCAAAATTGGAAGCGATCTCGATCTCAAAAAAAAAAAAAATCTTGCATCGAAGAGCAGGGATCTTTAGCTCCTGTTTCGGGGTACAATTTCTTAAAATATTTTTAAGTTCAGCTCGGGAGACTGAGTCCTCATGAGACCGCACAGTATAAGCCGAATGACGAGAAGAGGCCGAAGAGGAGGGGTCGAAATCTTTGTGTAATCTTCTGAGTCTACAGATGATAGTCAGAAGAATCGGTAACTTCTTTATTCAAAAGAGACTGATCGTACTTAAAGTGGTTGGAAGTGCATATATTTGGCTCTATGTCTCGGTCAAATTGGAGTATCTCTTCAATACGGTTTGACACCTCATCTAAAAGTAAGTGTACAGTATCTGAATCAAGAGGGTCCTGAGCAATATCATTAATCTGTTTCAATAGCAAAGATATTTTTCGTTTAACCACATCACGTGAACTCCTCAATGAAGCCGTCTTATTCTTCACTTCCTCTAGAAGTGAATTTTTCTCTTCAAGTTCGATGCTTAAATCTAATTCACCGGGGTCTTCCAAGATGATATCTTCCAGGCCCTCCAGGAGGGGTACTGCTGAATGCTGATGGCAGTCGCGCTTACGTCCATGTTGTGGAAAGGGGACTACTTGTGTAGAGGGGCGTGTTCGAATCGAAAGCGTAAAAAATATAGACATAAATAAATTTAAATCTATATAATGCCTATGCTGCCTATTCAGCTGTATTAAGGCTTCAGTGTATGTGTCGAAACGTTCGAAGTTGAAGTCCGTATACAGCAACAACGAATTTCGAAAAAAAATCCCGAAAAAATTTCGACATTTTTTTTATTTTTCAAATTAAATGAAAAACGACCATGTCCGAAAATGTGAAAAAAAAAACGATTTGTTTTCACGTAAATAGGTGGCAAAGAGGCTATGCTAATATATATATATATAATATAAAATATATATATATATATATATATATTATATATATAATATATATATATATATAAAAAAAATACTATATATTATATATATAAATAGAGCTATGCTAATATATATATATATATATATATATATATATTTATAATAATATATATATAAAAGCAACTTAAGGTAGGGTCAGGAACACGCAAGAAGCTCCTCCCATCGCGGCAACACTTTTCTCCTATATATATACTATATATATATATATATATATACAAAATATATATATACGCCCACATATATATTATATAGTTATATATATATAATATATATATAATATATATATATATATATATATATAATATATATATATATATATATATATATTAATATATATATATTTTATATATATATATATATATATAAAATTATATAATATATAATAATAATATATATAGTATATATAATATATATATATAATATAATATATATTATAAATATAAATATATATAAAGGACAAAGTTACTTACGCCACACGGAACGGGAGCTCGGATCAAAAAAAAATTATTCACAGGTAGCATCTATGATAAATAAATTAGATGTTCTAGGGTCGAAATAAATTTTTTTTTTTTTTGTTTTTTTTTTTTTGTTACATGTTCTAGGGGCGAAAAATTATAAGGTATTAATTTGGAAAAGGTTTACACAGCAATGCATAGGGGCTCAGCCACGGGGAAAGCACAGGGGGGACGTTTTCCATACCCCGTAGGGAGGGAGAACCCCCGCGACACCCAATACCAAAAGAGCGGGGTTCCGGAGACCCTCCCCGGAGGGGGGAAATAGTCCTACCCCGTAGTTCCCGGAAGCCGAGAGAACCCCGACTCCTGCCATCGGTGCGGGATACCCTTGGGGTTATTCTTTTAATTACATTTTCCTATACTAAAATTTTACCCAGGATTCCAAAAAAAGTATTCCTTATTCGCTGTTGAGCGTATGGAGTTTTTTGATTATGATTGTTTTTTTTTGTTTTTTTTTATTATTTCACCCTAAAACGTCTAATTATATGATAGTCATAAGAGGCTTACCTGTGAAAAATTTTTTTGATCCGAGCATTCCCTTTACTGTGTGCGGCTTAAAAGTAACTATTTACCTGGTATAATATATATTATAATATATAGTATATATATATATATATATATATAATATAAATATATACTATATAGTATATATATTATATATAATATATATATATATATACTATATATATAATATAATATATATTATATATATATAATGAGGTGTTATAAGTAAAAAGGGTCCTACATATTTACAATCGAAAGAACGACAGTCTCGTTTTACTTTAAAAGCTTTTAAAAAAATCCCAAAAAATTAGGAAAACGAAAATGGTAAGTTAAATTTACTTCACTTTAATCTTCAAATCTTTCCAAAGATTCTCCTCAAAATAGTAAACGATATTTTGATTACGAAAATATGTATGATTTAATTATAAGGTCAAAAAATAGACAAAAAATATGTTACAAACTTATAGCAAAAAAAAAAAAAAAAAAAAAAAAAAAAAATGAGAATCAACTTTCTTGGTTAAAGTCACCAATCACGATATGCAGTAAAATGCTGCATTTCCAGAAGACAGAATAAGAGTTTAACGAAAAAGTGTAACAAGCTATTTTTACGTAAATGTGTGTTTAAATACGGTTTGTACGACGATGCTTTCAATGTCCACAAATTTATGGTGAACAATGAAAATTAAAAATTTCACTTTCTACATTCAAAGAAGTTTTCATGAAAGTTAAGAAACTTTAGTTTCACAAAAGACAAAAGATCGATATTTAAAAAGAGCAACGCTGTTCGACAAAAATGGAAACTGCAAGCCAACGTTTATCCATAAATTCTGATAACCAAAGAAAAACAAACAAAATGAAGAAAAAGAAGAAACTACAATAACACTAAAATTCCCAATCAGAACACTCCTAGAAGATGACTCAAGCAAACGAACATTATCGATACGAACTTCAATTCTCATTTTTAATTAATTTTGGATTATGGTCTTCATCTTTTCATAACTATCACAGTTCGAGGATTCATCGCCTCTACATATGTAACTTCCTTTACGGTATGTATTTCTTTCATCTCTTTGATAGATAATATGGCAAAAATTTAATTTTATTGATCTCCACTAACGAACTATATGATTCCTTTCGAATTATAAATTGTTATTTCTGTGACCGCTTCCCTTTATGTATGTGAAGAAATTTTCAACATAAAGGACCTAAAACAAGGCAACTCGTTCCTACCATATGTCACGCAATGTTTCTTTCGTAACTTCAGCTTTGAAAACTGTGCGCATTGATCAAATCTTGATACATTAGAAACGCCTTATACTGACCTTCCTTGAATTCAACGTTCGACGTGTGCCTATTAACTTGTGAAAAAACTCAATTATTCATACTCAAACGAATAATATCGCACTGAGAGGTATAACATTTTTGTACTTTTTATACATTTTAAAATGGTATTTGATGGTTTGTTAACTATCTACGAATAACAAAATATGTTTGTTTAAATGCACTTTTATTTTCTGTATATATAACATTTATGGCATTTTATGTATTCAAATATTTGTATATCTGTTTAGATCTTCGGATAACCAGTTAGCTCGTATATTGAATATTTCTTTACATCGTGTATACTCATTTTTGCCTTCAAAATTCTTGTATGTCACTTATGTCTTGGACATAATTAGATATGCTTTGCATTTAAAAGTACTTTAACTTTATGTATTTCAGTTATATTTACCTCATTGAAATGTTTTATATGTTTGTGCGCCATTGTTAAATGCCCACAAATATGAATACATTTGAATGAAGGTTAATTATTTTTATCCTATGTATAATTATTGTATAACATACTTCTCACTCCGTGTTTAGCGCGGGAAGCATGTGTTAGCACTCTTTTAAAATTAATAAAAGATTTTAATTTATGTTGACTTATGGCCATAAGAAATTTGACGATCTAACCGAGCAAAAATCTTTTTACATAAGTGTCGAAATGAAA
>JABUQX010070717.1:0-10000 GCA_015478945.1 Trachelipus rathkii | reverse complement strand
TTGTGTGAGTGCGCACGTGATGTAAGCTATTTATGTTTTTTTTTACCTTATTGTTTTGGGGAATTTTTTTTTATTATTTCTGTCTCTAAGAATAGTTACGCGAAGAGATTTTTTCAAGCACGTAAAAACTTAAAATGATTAACATGAAATTGTTTTTCTTTTATAGAAGACGAAAGCTGTTATAGCCTCTTCTCATCTCTTCCTTCCTCTCTCTATCTCTCTCCTCGTCTCTCTCTTCTCTTCTCTCTCTCTCCTCTCTCTCTCTTCTCTCTCTCTTCTCATTCCTTCTTCTTCTCTTCTATAATATATTATATAATATATATATATTCAGCTATATATATATATATATCTATATTTATATACTATATATAAGTATATATATATATATTCCTCTTTGTACTGTATTGGTTTCACAATCTAATTCTATCTTTGTGACTTGTAAGATTGTTTGTTCGTCATATTGTTTAATAACCACAGTGCATATATATATATACTAATTATATTAATATATATATATATTATATATATATATTATTACTATATATATATTAATATATATATATATATTTATATATTATATATATATATAATATATATATATAATAATATATTTTATTACTGATATATATATATATATACTATATATAGTGTGTATTATGCCGTATTTATATATATTTGTTCTAATTTACTCTGATATCATATGAAGTTGATTTTTATATATAATAAATATATATAATATATATAAATTTGAGGTTATTCTATGACTATGTATATTAAATTCCATGAGGGTTTGTAAGTTTGATTTCAGGCTCCTAAAAATAAGTAAAATATTATGAAAATCAAGAAAAAGAAAGATATTAACATTATCTTATGAAAATATATTAAAAATAAAAAAAAATAAAAATTTATTTAAAATAAAAAAAAATACAAATAAAATAAAAAACAAGAAAAAAAAAAAAAAAGAAAAAAAACAAGCAGTAAACAGTTATTGGAAAAACATACGAAAAAGGCGTATGAGAAAGAGTTGATAATATATAGACATGAGCCACGCCCTTTAATCATTGGAAAGCTTTATTATATATTAGTGATGTCACCGATGAGAATATTTTGGCATCCGTGGATGTAGATCTTTAAAACCTTAAGGATGCGCATTTTTTATTTCTACATCCTCATGGATGCGGATGAGTACAAATTGTGCGAATGTTTCATATTTGCTGAAGCGGATATCCGTGACATCACCCTTATATATATATATATATATATATATATATATATATATATATAATATATTAATATATATATATAATATATTAATAGATAATAATATATATATATATATTATATATATATATATAATATATATATAACTCACATTATATACAGAGTGATAGAATTATACATAGAAACCCTGGGAGTGAACTAAACACTCTGTCTGTTCAGAAATCAAGTTTAATGAACATAGTTCGGAAATGAGACGGTTGAGGAGATATAGTGCTACACACCCGTTGTTGGGCGGTTAACAACATACTGAAACGCCTCGTATAATATTAGTTTATTTATGCATACATAATAACAAATAAGTATTTACATCCAGTCCAAATCATCGAATGTTCAAAGTTCAATGGCTCATGTAATCGTTCAAGCAGTGTTCATGTTGAAGGAACGTGTAGAAACTGAAATGCGTCCGGAAGGTCCCTTCCGACGCGTTTCAAGTTTCTAACACGTTTCTTTGAAAAGGGCCCTGACCCCCGGAGTGTGACATTACGTGTACAACACACACACACACACACAACACCCACCAACACAAAACAACCGATGTACATACCACGATCACACAACACTAAGGTAGATAGTAATATATATATGATAGTATAAGTATATATAGTAGTATTAGCTATATATACTAATATTATATATATATTAATATTATATATTATTAATATTATAATTAATAATGAATATTATATATATAATTTATATAATATTTATTATATTATATAATTATATATGTATATATACTATATATATAGTATATATACAATAGTTTATATGCTATATCTATAATATATATATATAATATATATATATATATAACTATTATATTATAATATATATATTATAATACTATATAATTATATATACGGTATATATTATATTATATTATATAATACTATTATATATACTATATATATAATATATTACTATTATATTATATATATATATAATATATACTATTATATATAATATACCACATATAATATATATATTATAATATATATCATATTATAATGATATTATATATATATATTAATTATATATATATATAATTATATATTATATTATATAAATACCGGTTCTATATATATATATATATATATATTCTTCATATTTAACAATATATGATAAAATTATATATTATATTATTTATATAGTATATATATATATCCATATATATATATATTTATATTATATATATATATATATATTATATATATATATTAGTATATATATTATTACGGTGATATATATATATTATTATAGTATATAATATAATTTTACTATATAAGATATATTTATATAATATTATATATTATATATATTATATTATTATTATTATTATATAAAGGATGTCGCACAGTGACTTGTAAATGGTAAAAAAGACTGCAGTTAATAATTAAAATTAATGTTGGCTTCAAAAGCAATATTTTTTTTTATATTTATTTTTTTATTATTTTTTTAATTACAATGGCCAAATTTGTCACGTCTATGGTCAACCCCATTAAGTCATCTCTTCTGCATTATTTTATTATATATTTTATCATTGTATTATTATATTATTATTATTATTATTATTATTATTATTATTATTATTATTATTATTATTATTATTATTATTATTATTATTATTATTATTATTATTATTATTGTTTTTAATTATTTTATTCCTATTATTATTTAAATATTATTAAAATATTATTAATATATTTATTATTATTTTATTATTATTATTATTATTATTATTAGTAGTAGTAAGTAGTAGTAAGTAGTAGTGTAGTAGTAGTAGTAGTTAGTGAGATAGTAGTAGTCTTGTTTAGTGGTTAGGTTCCGTTGACGTGATGACGCCCTAACATATAATTCGTTTATTGAAAGGAGAAAATCGTATATTCGATATCGAATATAATTAAAATTCAGCCATTTTTCCAGCATATCGCTTCAAAAATACTGAATAATTTACTATGTAACAAAACAAAAAACAGAAAAAAAAATTCGTTTGTCTTTGCATTCAAAGGCATTTTTTCTTAATTGCTCTGTGTAGAAAGAAAGAAAAATAATTTTTCATTCAAACTTTGCTTTTGTTACCTTGAGGTCTCTCTTTTTTTCAACTGATTATTTGCTTTCAAAGAAATTAATACTTTTTAAATACAAGATATATTTTTATTTATCTTGAACGTTCTGGCAACTTAGATGATGAAATAACTACAGAGATGCGCAAGCTTCAGTATCAATTAAGTTAGTTTGATTAAGTTCATCTCTATACGTCTTCTACTGTTCAAGTGAAGATAGGTTGTCTATGATAGGTGCTCCAGCACAAGATGGTACTCAGAGGTTGCACAATATAGGCAGACGCGCATTTGTTATGTCTGGGTGAATTTATGAAGACACGAGCAAAATGTACCCTGTGAACACATCTGCAATGTGGCGCAGACTTTAGGCATATTATCGAGCATGGCTGTTTGGGGACCAGACAAGCATGTGTTTTAATTTGTGGTGGTGGACGTGCTTGAAGTGCTCTGGGTTGAAGTTTATCCTATCTTTTTTGAGCGTTATTGTTATTCGTTGTTATATTGTTGTTGTGTTCCGTGTTTAGTGAAGTGTGTGTGTGTGTTCTTTTCAAATCCTCGTTTTGTTTAATGAAGTTCTATTAAATGTACCAAAGTGATATATAATCAGTTTACTGTCGATGTTCTATCGAGTTTAAGTCTGGCGAATTTTAAAAGAGTAGTTTTAGTTTTTTAAACTTTTTTTTTCATTTTCTTTTCTTTGGCATTATGTAACAGTAAAAGAAGTGTAGTTAAGATTGTCTAGGTTTAAGTTTTAGTTTTTCGGTGTAAAGTAAGTATATATTTTTTTATTTAATTAATTTTAGTACTTAAATTTTTAAGTTAAATGGTAGTTTTCTTTCATTTTCTTTTTCTTTTAGTACTAAGAAAGAACTTTTATCAAAATAATATTTAATGTTTACTAAATGTCGAATTTGTTCAGTATATAATAAAAGAATGTTTTGGACTTAATGAATTTCTGGCTAAAAATTAATTTAGGATTTGGTTTGGTTTTATTTTTCCAATTTCTTCTTTTGTTTTTGTCTATTGTTTCTTTGTGTGTGTAGGTGTGTGTGTGTGTGTGTGTGTTGTGTGTGTGTGTGTGTGTAAGAGTGGTTCTCGCTAAACTCAATTTTATAATTTACCAAACAATCGTGGCTTAAATCTATTTGCCTCTGTGAAGAATATCCCTTTTACCTCTAACTAACCTTTGCTCTTAAACTGGGACTCAATGGACAGAATGTCACTCTAATCGTTTAAGTATCTAACTATCATTAATTCATAATTTCCGTCTGAGGGTGGAGTGGTGCTTGTAAAATTAACTCTGTCAACACGCTTCGTAATCTCGAAGATCTCCTAAGCTTCGAATGCTCTGTGGCTCAACTTTCTTCCTTTACTGACAATAATCTGTGTTCTGCTACTGTTTTTAACAAAAGATTTTCACTATTCTCTTTGATATCTTACCTACCTCTTCCAAATACTGAGAGTCCTCTATTTAGGGGTTTCAATTACAGAAAACTGAAATGGTTTGGGTATACTCTCTACTGATTTTAAGGATGGAGAGGAGGCGAAAGATATGTCAGCATTCTCAACGATTGGAGTAACTAATTAAAGAACACTCACACATTCCGGATCGTCCAACCAATTCTTGAACACCTTGACCTATGTTTCCGCACTAGTCCTTCTCTCTCATACAATTCACTACCCTTCGCTCTATTGTAAATCTGACACAACTTAATATATCTTAATTAATACTTTCTCTCAACAGCTCCATCCTGCCCTTTTTTTCTGGCACTTTGATTGGGGTGATTGGGGGGCCTTGCGTCGCTTCTACGCTAATATAATTGGAATGAACTGTGAACTGTTGAAGACATATATTGTGGCTTAAGAGTGGGAGCTGTATCGCTGACGGGATGAGCCAGGTTTCATTCCTTCTTCGACTAATCTTTCTCTCCCATAATCCATAGTTCGAGTCGTGCTGTTTATGGCTTCAGCTAGAGATCAGCGTTAGTCGGGGGTGGAAAAATTCTCGTTCTCTATCACTCTCTAAATTTCATTCAGCTAGAAAAACGGTTGCAGGGAATAACTCTTCGACAGAGCAAAGCGGGTTTCATATAATCAAGTGCAATCTTGGTTCTCCTACTGACAATTTTGGGCTCTTGCCAAAAACTCTCTAACAACTCTGTAATTCTGCCTTTCCTCACTTATTCGCTCTGACGGTCTGTTGTAACTATCATTGAAGGCCAATCTCTTCGGCCTCTCTATTTTCCTCTCAATCCTGGACGATCTGGCATCCTCTCCTCCACTTATCCTCTCGTGTCTATGTCTTATCCTGCTGTTTACATTGATGGTGATGGCTCTGAGATTATGAACGGTTTAGGAAGGGGGGGCGGATGGTCCCTCCACGAGTTTTGAGGGAGTGTGCTTAGGTGCTAACCCCGCCCTCTACTGATCTTTATTCCTTTTGCTCTCAACAACACTTTCCCTCAATGTTGGAAGCACGCACTTGTCAAACCTCCGAAAAAAGGATGCCGCTCTGATCCGTTGCTAAATATCCCCTATACTCTCATCTGTCAATACATCTATCTAAGATTTTGAAACCCTTCTTACTCTCATTCCTTAGACCATCTGGAATCTATTCTCTTCTTTCCGATCGCCAGTAGGGTTTTCAGGCTTTCGAGAGTCTACTGCGTGATATATCTGTTCTAGTTTAACCGATTTATGGTTTTTACGCCCCTCAGGAACATAGGTTGGAGACTTGGTGTGGGCTTGATGACTATCCAAATGCTTTGACGGTTATGGCATGCGTAACTGATCTCCAAGCCCTCCTTTTGGGTTTCCTCCGTCTTTTTTGCTTACTTATGTCTAGCTTCTGTCCAAGTCGCTCATATCGGCATGTCGGGTTAGAGGTGGGAGCGAACTTTTCATCTTTTTTCTGTTAATAGTGGTCGTTCTTCAGGTCTGTTTATATCCTACTTTTTCTACTTTTCAATTAATAGATCTTCTCAACATCACATCTAAATCTACTAGTCATAGACGATGAACTGCTTCTGTTCAACTCATTCAACGCTAATCATGCTGCCATTTTACTTCTAGAATTGCCTCTGTCTTTATGCTTCCGATTCACTACTGGTTGCTGATACTGGATAGGAATATTCCGGATTGGGAGTGTCTCAACGTTGTGAAATTCATTTTTAAAAACTCAACTTTTACAAATATCTACTACACCATTCTAACTTTAGAGATCTCTTCGACGGTTCCTTCCTCCTGTTAAATATTAAATGCTTGACTTAACTATAACAAAAAATGGGTCTTGGAAACTCAATAAGGTTGCTAGGGTGCTCTCAAAGAAAGATCTGGAGTTCTGTGAGCTGTCGAGATTTTTTTTACTCTTCTCAGTTAACTCAGCTATCAAACGGGTCTCATCGCCTGTATGGAGTACTGTTCTCAATAATCTGGGGGGGCTCGGTTTCACCCGGCTTTGGAAAGGAGTTAGTCAAAAGCATAAAGGCTTATAAACTGTTCTGTTTCTTCCAGTTCACTTGACCCTTCTATCTTTGACGGCGCAGATGTTTGGTGGCTTTATGTCTTTTCACTATAGGTACCTTAACACGACACAAGAAAAGGAAGAGTGGCAGGTGTTGAGGGAATTAACACACGGTACACTTTACGACGCTGTAGCATAAGGAGTGTGGTCTGCGCACAGAGTTTCTAAGACAATGTTGATGTAGGTATCCAGGCTAGTTCGTTGTGAGTCTTCCTTTTTCCTGTTTTCCATCTGTTCTGTGGATTCTCTTCCATCTCCTGTTGTTTCTGCTGATTTATTCCCTCACTTTAAGCTGCGTCTGTGCTCATACTGCGTATTTAGCTAGTGGAATCAAAATTTTAGCGTACAACACCTCTGAATGGGTCTTGCCCGTGAGTGGTGGATGACAATGTAAAAAAAAAAAAAAAAAAATAAACCTTCAAATAACCTGCGATTTTGCAAAAAAAAAAAACTCTAGAAGGTAATTATATATATATATATTAATATTATATATTATATAATATATAATATATATATATGTATATATATTATATATTAATATATATAATATATATATATATATATATTATATGTAATATATATATATTATATATATTATATATATATATATAGTTTTGCTTGTTCTGAATTTTATAGCTATGGAATCTTTAAGTGAAAGTTTGAATTTGTAATATATTTTTAATAAATAATGTTGTAAGAATATTTAATTTGTAATATTTTTTTCATCAAGTTGAAAAATTTTGTATCAATTGATGATTGAATCATGAATTGCGGAGAGCCAACTGACACTCCAGCAATTAGCGTTCTGTCTGTTAAGGCTGGAGACGTGGCGTCGATGTTGGTCAAAATGCGCCTGCTCATCAGATAGATTCCGTTACATTGACGTGCTCACACTCTCCTGAGTCGCTGTGTTTTCATCCAAAGGGAAGATCAGCCATTTCAGAGGAAGCAGCAAATCACTTTTCAATTCAATTTTTGTTTTCCAGTCAGATGGGCTTTGCTTTTTGCACATGTGACAGGTTTGTTTGAATCCTTGGAATTGCTGTAACTGGAGTGGTGCTCTTCATTGACTAGATTCATCGAAGAATTCAAAGTGTGCTACTTTATAGCGAACATGTATCAATTCTTCTGGCTCATGATCGGTGGCAGAGCTTAAGAGGAACAGCAGCAGCGTGAGGCTATTGCTAAGTGCTTGAAATAAAGAAGACAAATGGGAACTTATCGAGATTTTAAAATGGTGCCTTCCGATGGTTTCAAGGCGGTTTCCAAGTTCCCATGTTACGCATTTGTCTCTGGGACAGCGGGCCTCGCGAAACACTACCAAAAGGCGGAATTGCCACACGCGGACTGAGCTCGTGTAGGGGACAATGTCAAATGGGAGCCTCTGTTGGACTCCCAGAAATATTGTTTCTCACTACACGTAAAATTAGACTCATGAACAGTTGTCACAGTCTAGATAAGGGTCTTCACTTCAGTCTACGGAAAGGCTTCTTCTCTAAGCCTGTCTGAGGCAAATGGTCAAAGCCGGTTGTCTTTGTCGAACCACAATAAACAATAGATACATAGAGTGCAAGGAATTCCCGAAGAAGCTGATAGGACAGAAGAAGCTGGCTTTGAACACTTTGTTGCAGTGGTTGTGGTTCTTTAGGAATCACAGCCGAAACTATGAGGTTGTTGAGACCTTGGACAGAAACTAGCTGCAAAATGGTTTGAGGGTGTTACCTGAGGCGATTAATTTGATTATCTGCTAATAATTAAGGATTCATCGGGGTGTGGGTGTAGTCAGAGGGATGGGAAACTTCACCAGGATATTCTTTGATTTGAACGCGCTACCGGATCATATCAGAATAAACAGATTTTGGAGACTATATTTGGGGTTTGATTCGCGAAAGCAACTTTACCATATAGCGTAAATCCAAACTTCTCACTTCTAAACTCTCTGTTGTTTATTGAAGAATAAAAATAATTCTACTTTGAGTTATAGTCTTGTTTTTTCCTACTTCTGTGTAACAAGATGAGTTATGATTTACCACTTTTTAAATCGGATTTTGGTAATTTTGAATACTCCATCAACGGTCACAAAATAATAGTTGGAGGAAAAATATGCTAATCTTTTAATACCTTCTAGCTTATACAGAAATAAGAATTGTCAGTTGTTACGCCAAATACAATATTGTGTTAATGTGATACTAATTAATGTTAATTAATTATTCAATTATATAATAATGCAAATTTCTAGAGTATCTTAATTGAAAGAAATAGGAAAAACTTATTTTAATTAATTTATTGGCAAGCACATTTTCTGATTAGATATTAATCAGGTGGAGTACTGTACTCAAAGGATTAAGTGTGATTTGGGCAAATAAAGTTAATTTTTTGTTAGCAAGTGTCGTTTTCTACGAGCGAACGTCATAATATGGTGATATATGTGCAGATGTTCAATTTAGTAACGAATAAATCTAGGTGACAATCGTGTAAAGCAACGAAATGATAATTTGAGATTGAGATTGGTTCGGTGATCTAAGATTCTGTTCGAAGTCCAAAAGAGAACATTAAGTCGACAATAATAAACGTAAATTATGAATAGATAAATTGCGATAAGATACAACAGAGGACTAATGTACAAAGCAATATAAGGAAAAGCGATACCAAAAATATAAGCAGAGTTTACCAGAGAGTAATAGCCAAATAGTTCTTAAAAGCAGAGGTGCATATGCAGCTTTAGATATTAGCAAAGCGTTAAAGAATACAACAAAAACACACACAAAGACGGAGAGAAGATTCTAGAAAGATTATCATCAAGAGGTATGAACTGTAAGCTGCGTAGCCTGATATTTGGGGGGTATTTACGGGGAGCTGTAATATTGCAAAGATTTACAGATTGCATTATACATATATTTCGGGAAATTGCGAATCTCTTTGTTGAACCCTTATTATGAATTAATGCTATAGTTTATTTAAGGGTATTTATTAATATTTCCATTATGACTTAATATTCATTTATCATTTAATGGCGCTAATTTAAACATCATTTATTTTTATAAATTATTATCGTCTTATCATAATCTCTTTAATAATAATTTAATGAAAACTTTTATCTTATAATTATATTATATATATTATATATATAATG
>JABUQX010070716.1:25000-42500 GCA_015478945.1 Trachelipus rathkii | reverse complement strand
ATATACCTATTCAATCCTCTTTTAAATGCTACTAGTAAGTCAAAATCAGTAACTTTCGACAGCAAACAATTCCAAAAATTAATAACCTTATTACTGAATGAGCAATGTTTTTAAATCAGGATGGCATGAATGTTTTATTTTCTTGTTTCCTGGTCTCCCTTCCACAGTGTACTATAAAGAATTTACTAATATAAGTATAATTGAGGGATGTAAACATTTATGCTTAACTGCACAAATAAAAGTAAAAAGTTCTGATGGGAAAAAAAATTTCTGATAATTTTATTAGCATCAATTTTTTTTTTTACAGTATATTTTTCTGAACCTACTATTTTCTAGAGTTTCAGCAATAGTGCATCAGAACAGTCAGCAATGATTTTGTTCATATCTTGAAATATAGACCAAAAACGCATTCCAATCCATGAAAAGTACTACAAAAATCAGGACCAAAACATTTAAATACTAGTTTTCAATATTGAAAAATTATACCACTATTCACTTGAACACTAGTCCTTTTTAATATAGAATATATCATATTTATTTATATATATTATTTAATTATATATATAATATATATATAATAATATATATATAATATTTAGAGATATATTATAAGAATATGTAAATATATATATATATATACTATATATATTATAGTCAGGCGGGGTGACTTGACCACTTTTAGGTATAACTTCGTCTCCCAACTTTTCCCTAATGCACTTTTTGGAATTTTTTTTTCTGAAATTCAAGGCCATATAGTAGGTAATAAGTACACAAAAAAAAATAATAATGTAATTCTAATAATAAAAGTTATTATTAAAAATTTAATAAAGCCATTCGCCTGACCCTTGAGGGGAAAGTGAAATCGGACCACCATGAGGGTGGAATCGGACCATCTGTTTAAATTCCTCCTTTTCCGTATAAATTCAATTTCTATTTTAATTTTTACTTAATATAATTGTTTATCAATATTTAAATTAGTAATAAGTAATAAAAATGTCAAAAATGATAAAATAAAATAAGATTAAAAATAAGTGGTCCGATTCACCCCTCTCTGCTCAAAAATTTTGACACTTCTTGGAATTCGTATTTTTTATATAAATTTCATTTTTGATTTTAATTTTTACTTAATATAAGTAACTATTATATTTAAATTAATTATACATAATAAAAATGTCACTAAAAATGCGTAAAATATGAAAAACAATGGTGGTCAGATTCACCCCATCATCAATTTTTACGGAGGGGTGAATCGGACCAAGTTAGGTCCTGTGATTTAGCCACTGAATTACGGTTTGACAAAAATTACTTTGCCAGCTTTAAAGCTTAACAAACTCTAGTGTATTACACTGAAAAAATAATTAAATCCATTCACAATTTTTTCATTTTATAACAAAGTTAAAAAACTCATTTTTCAAAAAAGTGAAATTCTATTAAAGGGCATTTTGTACCCTAATTTATTATAATTTTTTTTTTAAAAATATAAAAACTCTCTAGAATTAAAGATGATCTAAATAAAACTTGTAGTACTACCGCGTTATAATAGGTTTTTCATCTTGGCTGCACTACCACAGCGTGGCTATTAAATGATCAAATTTTTTTTTATTTTTTTTTTTTAATATTTTTTTTTTATTTAGAGTGGACCGAAACACCCTCTAAAAGAGGTGGGCCCAGTCACCCCCGCCCGACGATATATATATAGATATATATATTATATATATATATATTATATATATATATATATATATATTAATATATATATAAAATATTATATATATATATATTCTGAATGTCATGCATTTGTTTCCAATACTTGTTAATGATTCTAAAAAAATAAAACAAATGCATGCAATGAACATTTGGCTTATATATAGGAAAAATTATTGAAAACGTTGATAATCCGAAAAACTACCATTTTCATTAAAAATTAAAAGTATGCCTTTACCTATGTATACAAGTACCAATTGGTATTGAAAAAGAAATATCATTATTTTTTTCATCCCTAGTGGGAAGGTTTTTCAGAGCTGAGATATACTTTTCATAGCGTTATTACATTTTTTTTTAATTATTGTATTTTACCAAAATGGTCTTCCCAGTTATTTGGAGTATTTTTAGAATTATATAGCAGAAACCGCCTATATCTCTGATTTTATTTTAAAAATCACCACATAGAAGAAAAAAAATTATGAATAAAAATTAAAACAAAAAGTGACCATCTTTAAAGAAAAAAAGTTACAGCCTCGGAAATTTAAAAACTCCCATAAGCTTTTCTTATACACCAACTGAATGAAACTCATTTTATTAACATTATCTGTTATTGTCTTGGGTGCACTCCATAAGAAAACGGTTAGGAAATTTTATAACACTTAGGCCCTATGCCGAAAAAGGTAATAGTTGAGGTAACAGATTCTAAAAAAATTAATTAATATTTTAAAATCAATCAATGCTTTGATATTCCTAGGAATAGAGAATAAAAAAGCCACATGGGCCTATCGATACTTTCCCAGTCAAGCCAACAGAACCAGATCCCAAAAGTTCAATGACATAATTCCACAAAGTAGTAGTTGTGTAGAAGGGTTTACCCCCGATTTTTGCATGAAAATTGTTAGGATTATACTCAAAAAAAAATAATGATGAAGAAAATGAAAAATGAAAAATAAAAGCTTCTCCTTTAGGAAAAAAGTTACAGCCTCTTAAATGTTGTTAAAAATCCCATAGATTTTTCTCATAAATTTTTTTTTTTTAATCACAGGATATATATACTCTAAAAAAATATAATAATGAAGCTTTAAAAAAAACGAAAATGTGATTTAATTCTTTAGGAAAAAAGTTAGAAGCCTATCGAAAAAATTTAAAATTTTGCCCAAAGGCTTCTTATAAAAAAAAAAATTAGTGGGCCGTCATGTCGTTTAGGGCCACTCCTACTTCAATGTTATGATAAGATTTGTTGTAGGCTATACATAGATTTTCTCTGTGTGTGCTTAACAAAACTTATCATAACCTGAGCTAGAGGGTCTGAAATGAGATCTCACCTTGATGGATCAAAATTAAAAATGAAAAGTCTATTTGTTTTAGCAACTTTGAGAGGCTGTTACTTTTTTTTCTAAAGAGAGGGATGATTATGTTTCATTATTTATTTTTTTTTTGCGGATACCTGTATTTTTCATAAAAATAAGGGGTGACACCCCTCTGCACTGCTTTTACCCACAAAGCACCCTATGGCTTGTCAATAACTATACATTATAGAATACACCAAGCCTAAAACATGTTCATGCAAATCCACAAAGCACTCTAGGGCTTGTCAATAACTTTCAACTATATATTATTTTACAAAAATTTCAATTTATTGTAAATTATTATATTTTAAAGATATTCTTAGTATTATTCCAATAATTACATTATCAAAACTCTAATTAATTATAAAAAAAAACATAATAGTGCTCACTCATCAAAAAACCAGACAAATGTAAACAAAGAATAATCGATCATTAATGGCATTATCAGTCGACTTAAAATATCGATTCAATTACTACTGTAAACAGTAATCGATGGTTACAATATCGATTTTATTATAGAAAAAAAATAGGAAACAATAATCGATGGTTACAATATCGATTTTATTACAGAAAAACAATATTATCGATACCTACTCGTTCCCCAGAGCCAGGAAGAAGCCAAAGAAATCCAAAATGGAAAGTGTAAAAATAAATTTTTCACACAAAAAAAAGTGTGAAAACCGCTTAATATCATAAATAGACATGTACCTTTTTTTCGAAGGAAAATAATACAAACATAAGAGTATTCAAGAAAAAAGACAATATTGATTATCGGGACAGTGAAAATGTCCCGACAAATCACTTGCTGTCCCGGTCACGCAGGTGTGTATCGCTATGACTGTCCCGATAACGTAAGTAAGCTACCCCACACACACACACACACACACACACACACACACACACACACACTTACACTTATACACACATTCACTATGACACTTATACACACATTCACTATGACACTTACATTTACCCATAGACACTTACATTTACACTTATACACACGGTACAAAACACCCATACCATTCCCTTTGGTCGTTCCAGTGGAGTCAATTTTGACCCACTGTAATTTTTTGTCCTTCCTTTAGGGGCTTAGCCTTTTTTGATGTCTTAAACTTGTTTGACCATGATATTTCTCGCCCTTGACCTGTGCCAGAATTACCATGGGTCAATTTTGACCCACGCAAACTTGATGGCTTTGATGGTTTTCCCAATCACCGTAAGAAGTATCTAGGGATGTTCTATTAGTGTTCATGAGTATTAGATGAGTTATTAGATGATGTGCCAGTGAGTGGCCAAGTGAGTGCCATGAGTGCAATGAGTGCCAAGGAGTGCCAATGAGTGCAGTGAGTGCCACATAGTGCCAATGAGTTGCCACATAGTGCCAACTGATTGCCACTTTTTTCAAGCCTTTCTAGCCTCCCCTGAGCCCGAATAGCCTAAGTATGGGTCTACCCCTAGGTTATAAGGTATGAGGATTCGATTTGTGTATATTACAAGTTGCTAGGATGCTTTCTACTATGAGTTAGTCTTTTTACCAACGTTATGCCTAATATAATTACTTGGCACCCCACACATACCCTACACACATACACTAGACACTATAACACACATCACTAATGACACTTGATACCCACAACTTATGACACTTATAAGGCACTTACACTCTCCATAACACTTACATCAAACCATATACACTTACACTGCAACCCACACACGATACACTTACACTTACACTCACACACTCAATAGTTTTTGATGCCTCAACTTTGATGCCTTAACTTTGATGCCCCGGCATTAATGCCTCAGCATTATTGCCTCAGCTTTTGATGACTCATCTTTGATGACGTTATCTTTTGAGATCATCTATATTGATGATTCATATTTTGATGAAATCATCTTTGATGACCCATCTCTACCTACACCAAAGAACATAGCTAATATTGATGTCTACCCCTAGTTCATAAGCGTACCATCAGGGCGCCGCATGCGACCTCCGCGCGAAGGCTGACAAACCCGCACCGCAGGTGCGACCCGCCGCGTCCCGCCCGCCGCGTTCCCGCCCGCCGCGTGCGCCCGCAAGCGCAATATTTCCGCGTTCCCGCCGCCGCGTGCGCCCGCCAGAGCGCAATATTCCTGCGGGAATGAAAAAATATATTATACTACGAGTCATTCATTTTTAATTTCATACTTAAACATTTCAAGAATTTCTTTTCAAATATACTGAGTCATTCAGTCATTTTTATTCATACTTAAACATTTTATAAAACATTTTCGCGAACCTAAAACTGTATCTCATTACAGACATTATTAACACATATATTTATTAACATTACTTTTTACTTAATACTTTTTAATTAAAAATTTTTAAAAATTGTATGTAAGAAGAAAAAGCCAAAGTGCCTGATATTATTAATCAGTTTATTCCCCTTTTACTACAATTGGTTACGAAATAATTTATTAAAAAACATAAACTCTTACATACCTTAAAGCAGTAAATCAGTAAATCAATAGAGGTGTTACCTAACAACAAAGGGATTAGTATGCTTTGGTTTTCTCATATGTTTTACTGCTTTTAACTCATGTTTTACTGCTTTAACTCATATGTTTTTACTGCTTTAACTCCACATATTTATTAACATTACTTACCTTAAAGCAGTAAATCCAGTAAATCAATAGAAGTGTTACCTAACACCTAAGGATTAGTATGCTTTTAACTTTCTGCTTTACTGCTTAACTTTCTGCTTTACTGCTTTGACTCATATACATTACATTACCTTAACAGCAGTAAATCAGTAAATCAAAGAGCCCGAACTAACACCAAGGGGGGATTAGTATGCTTTTTGTTTTACTGTTTTAACTGCTTTAACTCATGTTTACTGCTTTAACTCATATGCTTTAACTCAGATATTTATTAACATTTTACATACCTTAAAGCAGGTAAATCAGAAAATCAATAGAGGTGTTGACCTAACACCAAGGGGGGATTAGTATGCTTTGTTTTACTGCTTTACTGCTTTAACTTATCTGCTTTACTGCTTTAACTTTTGCTTTACTGCTTTAACTTTTCTGCTTTACTGTTTTAACCTTTCTGCTTTACTGCTTTAACTTTCTTGCTTTACTGCTTAACTTTCTGCTTTACTGTTTAACTTACGTATATTTATTAACATTATGTTTTTTATTTTGTTTTAATACTTTTTATTTATTTTATTATTATTTTTATTTATTTTTATTATTATTTTTTTTATTTTTATTTTTTTTTTTTTTTTTTTATTATTACCTTATGTATTTACTTTCATGCCTATTGTAGTTATTATTTAGAAACACACATACCCCACACACACACACACACACCACACGACACACACACACACACACACCACACACCACACACAGCACACTTATACACACATTCACTATGCCCACTAGCACACATTCACTAATGAACACTTACCATTACCCATAGACACTACATTTACACTTACACTTAACACCCATTCACTAATGACACTTATACACACATCGACTATGACCACTTACAATTACCCATAGGACACTTACATTACACTTTACACACAACACACCACAGATTTACTTACACTCACACAGTTTACTTACACACACAGATTTACTTACACTCACACAGATTTACTTACACTCACACACAGATTTACTTACACACACAGATTTACTTACACACACACAGATTTACTTACACTCCCACACAAATTACACACACACACACACACACAAAAACACACACAACACACACATACACCCAGCACCCACACGCCATCAGCTTACACATTATAACGTATAATTTATTACAAACATTTTTATGTTTGTAATTAAACACGTAATTATATTTTACTCATGTCAAAATATAACTAAAACTTATTTCAAAGTTTGCTAAAACTTCTATAATAATCAATCATATCTTGGACAAAAGATTTATTATTAACGTGCTTTAATACTTTTTGTTTATAAATTTTATAACTATCAAGTTTTAAAATAACTTTTACTAAAATTTTATGAAATTTTATTAAAAACATATATTTTACGTACCTTAAAATCTTTAGCCATGTAATAAGTATAAAAAGAACAAAATAAGTTCTTCTCTGCTAACATACCTGTATTTTATTTAAAATCTTTGTTAAGTTCTTATTTAAAAATAACAAATTATTCACTTACATTATATTACTATTCGTTCGATGTTAACTAAAAAATATTTCAAAGTTTTTAAATAATTTCGGATTTTCTTGATTATTATTATTATTATTATTTATTATTATTATTATTATTATATTATTATTCATATTATTATATTAATTATTTATTATCAATGTACATTGACAAATCCATCACGAGAAACACAACAACCCGCACTCCTAACAGATACGACTGACCTCTCTCTGTAAAATGTGTTGTAGGATAATCCTTTTTGTATCCGGGCTAATTTGACGCTATTCCAGGTCAAAATATATTTCAAACTGACCTTTTTCTGTTAAATGTGGTGCAATAACTACGTTAGCCCTAAATTTAGGCCTAAATTCAATTTAAGGATAAGCCTTTGTTGTATCCCAGGCTGATTTAAAGGCCTAATACCAGGTCAAAAGGTTATTCCAGTATAGACAAGAATCGAGAATCAATTTTATTATTATTTATAAATATATTTCAAACTGAAAACATGCTCGATCGGTAAGATCCTTTAAGCAGTAAGAAGGAAATGTTTACCTTCCTTGTGAGTGGACGGTAGTAATCCTTATCTCTATATGACCTCGTATTGTGATTGGTCGAGAATTATTGTTATCGCTTTTTTGGTTTTTTAACGTATTGTTAAAAACTTGTTTTTTTTCATATTATCCAACCTGGGGCTCGTTTATTTAAACTCTTAACATACATGTAAATATTTAATATAGGAAAGTAAAAATTAAGGATAATAAAACTTTACTATATAATTAGAAATTTAATAAATCAATTATCTTACAGGTAATTTATATATATATTATATATATTATATATATTAATATATATAATATATATATATATATATATATATATATAATAGATATATAGTATATATATATATATATATATATATAATATATATATATATATATATATAAGGCATATTAAAATTAAATATATACCAAAGAGTGTTAAATATCATTTAGCAATGATTTTATATATACAGGTTCACATAAATATATACAGAAATTATTAGTATATAACACTTCCACATACATTTTACACATAATGTGTTGTTAGCATTAGTTATATTTAAAATTCTCTTAAAGGTTCTTTGCAAATTATGCCAATCATTTATATCAGTATCGATGAATATAGTTTGTGTCTCATTAATACATTCATTAACACAACGTAAAAAAGTTCCCGCTCAGCATATCATAGTATAGTTTACATTCGGGGCACCTGCATAAATACTTTCTTGCCATTGTTTCCTAAGAAGTAAATGAATTTCTGTACGTCTATAGAACTTAGGAAGCGATCGATGATGTGCGTAGGATCATCAATCAGGGTTTTCTTAAATGCGTAGTATTCTTGGTATAACATGTAATGAATTACGGTTACGTAATTAGATAACACAAATGTCTTCTTCATCTGTATTAACATTCGCTTACGTACCTCTAACATATATTTCATCTGCGCTAGGCCTGAAATGTAGAATCCAAATGATGTAGGTTCAAATACTGCTGTTTCATTATTTCTCTCCCATAATCTAACTTCCAAACGATTATGTTTCTGATGTTTATAAAATGCGTAGAGTAAAGTTGCTTAGGCTGGTTCTTCCGCACAGGCTAACTAACTGTTCGGTCCAGTTGAAAGCTTGAGCCTTGGTTTAAAGTATTCATGTAAGCCACTCTTCAGTGTGATTACATATACAAAGTAATTTTCATCTGGACTCGACGAAAATAGCTTGTGTTATAACAGGGTGATTGGGTAGCACACTTGAAAAATTCAAATCCATCGGGTTTTCTTATATATAAGAATGAAAAACCCTACTTCCAGGGTCTTGATTCCCACTGGATAATGTCTTGGATTGAGGTATACCTGTTAAGGTGAATCATGATTTACACTTAGTGAAAATAGAACACTTTTATACAAACCAGAGAGCTTGTGCACCGCTTAAACAGCTAAAACGAGTATGATTTAAAATGAGTTGGGTCAAAACCGACGCATCCTCAAAAATAATTTTTCAATCCAATCACAGTAAGGTTCAGGAGATATTGAAAAAATTGTTTTTACATTACGTTTAAAACCAAAAAGCGATAAAATAATTCTCGACCAATCACAACGAGGTATATAGAAAAAGGGATTACTCCGTCCACTTCCACAAGAAGAGGTAAACATTGCCTTCTACCTTGCTGAAAGGTCTTGACGAGATCCAGCATGTTTCAGTTTGAAATATATTTATAAAATAATAATAACATTGATTCTCGCGATTCTTGTCATACGATTACCTTTGACGTATTAGGCTTAATCAGCCGGGATACAAAAAGGCTTATCCTAAATTTAAGCCTAAATTTACTGTAACGTAAGTTTATTGCACCCACATTTTAACAGAAAAAGGTCAGTTTGAAATAAATTTTGACCTGGAATTAGGCTAAATCGCCCCGGGATACAAAAAGGATTAGTCCTAAACACATTTTTTACAGAGAGAGTCAGTTTCGTATCTGTAAGGAGTGCGAGTTGTTGTGTTTTCTCGTGAGGATTGTCAATGTACATAGATAATAATAATAATAATAATAATAATAATAAAATAATGAATAAGTAATAATAATAATAATAAAAAGGAAAATAAAAAATTGTTTAAAAAACTTTGAAATATTTTTACTTAACATCGAACGAATAATAATAAATGTAATGAATATGTTATTTTTAAATAAGAAGCTTAGAAAGATTTTAAATAAATACATGTTATGTTAGCAAAGAAGAAGAACTTATTTTGTTCTTTTTATACTTTTACATGGCTAAAGATTTTAAGGTACGTCCGTAAGAATATAGTTTTTAATAAATTGTCATAAAATTTTAGTAAATTATTTTAAAACTGTAGTTATAAATTGGATAAACAAAAAGTATTAACAGTTAATATAAATTTCTTTGTTCAAAAGATAATGATGATTTATTATAAGTTTTAAGACAACTTTGAAAATAATTTTTAGTTTATTTGAAGAAGTAATATAAAGTGTACGTGTTTAAATTAAAACATAAAAATGTTTTAATAAATTATACGTTATATGTGTAGGTGAGTGTGCGTGTGTGTGTGGTGTATGTTGTTGTTGTGTGTGCGTGTGTGTTTGTGTGTGTGTGTGTGTAAGTAAATCTGTCTGTGTTAAGATAAAATCTGTGTGTGTAAGTTTAAATCTGTGTGTGTAGTAAATTCTGTGTGGGAGTGAAGTAAATCTGTGTGAGTGTAAGTAAATCTGTGTGTGATTGTAAGTGTAAGTGTCTATGTAAATCTGTGTGGTGTGTGTTAAGTGTAAATGTAAGTGTCTATGGGTAAATGTCACAGGTTCATAGTGAATGGTGTATAAGTGTAAGTGTTAAATGTAAGTGTCTATGGGTAAATTAAGTGTCATAGTGAATGTGTGTATAAGTGTCATAGTGAATGTGTGTATAAGTGTAAGTGTGTGTGTGTGTGTGTGTGTGTGTGTGTGTGTGTGTGTGTGTGTGTGTGTGTGTGTTGTGTGTGTGTGTGTGTGTGTTCTAAATAATAATAACAATAGGCATGAAGTAAATAACACTAAGTATAATAATAAAAATAAAAATAAAATAATAAAAATAATAAAAATAATAATAAAAATAAATAAAAATAATAATAAAATAAATAAAAAGTATTAAAACAAAATAAAAAACATAATGTTAATAAATATATGAGTTAAAACAGTAAAACATATGAGTTAAAGCAGTAAAGCAGAAAAGTTAAAGCAGTAAAGCAGAAAGTTAAAGCAGTAAAGCAAAAGTTAAAGCAGTAAAGCAGAAAGTTAAAGCAGTAAAGCAGAAAGTTAAAGCAGTAAAGCAGTAAAACAAAAGCATACTAATCCCCCCTTGTTGCTATGTAACACCTCTATTGATTTACTGATTTACTGCTTTAAGGTATGTAATGTTAATAAATATATGAGTTAAACAATGTATGAGTTAAAGCAGTAAAACATGAGTTAAAAGCAGATAAAACAGTTAAAACAAAAGCATACTAATCCCCCTTGGTGTTAGGTCCCACCTCTATTGATTTAACTATTTACTGCTTAGGTTATGTAATGTATGTGTGAGTTTAAAGCAGTAAAGCAGACAAGTCTAAAGCAGTTAAAGCAGAAACAAAGTACTAATCCCTTAGGTGTTAGGTGATAACACCTCTATTGATTTACTGATTTACTGCTTTAAGGTATGTAATGTTAATAAATATGTGAGTTAAAGCAGTAAAACATATGAGTTAAAGCAGTAAAACATGAGTTAAAGCAGTAAAACAGTAAAACAAAAGCATACTAATCCCTTTGTTGTAGTAACACCTCTAGTTGATTTACTTGATTTACTGCTTTAAGGGTATGTAAAGTTATGTTTTAATTAAATATTTCGTACAATTGTAGTAAAATAAACTGATTATATATCAGGCACTTTGGCTTTTCTTCTATACAATACAATATTTTAAAAATTTTTAATTAAAAAGTATTAAGTAAAAAGTAATGTTAATAAAAATATATGTGTTAAATAAATAGTCTGTAATTGGAGTTACAGTTTTAAGTTCGCGAAAATGTTTTTAATAAAAATGTATTAAGTATGAAATAAAAATGGATGACTCATAGTATATTTGAAAAAAAATGTTTTTAATAAAAAGGTTTAAGTATGAAATAAAAAATGAATGACTCGACTTATAGTATATATATTTTTTCATTCCCGCAGGGAATATTGCGCCTGCGGCGCACGCGGCGGGCGGCGGGCGGAAAATATTGCGCCTGCGGGCGCACGCGGCGGGCGGGAACACGGAAATATTGCGCCGGGTCGCACCTGCGGGTGCGGGGTTGTCAGCCTTCGCGCGGAGGTCGCATGCGGCGCCCTTGATGGTACGCTTATGACTTAGGGGTAACATCAATATTAGCTATTTTCTTTGTGTAGGTAGAGATGTCATCAAAGAATGATTTTCATTCAATATGACATCATCAATATAGATGGTATCAAGATGACGTCATCAAAGATGAGCATCAAAGTGCGAGGCATTCAATGCTGACGGCATTAATGCCGGGGCATACAATGTTGAGGCATCAAAGTTGAGGCATCAAAAATATCGAGTGTGTGAGTGTAAGTGTAAGTTTATCTGTGTGTGTGGATGTGAGTGTAAGTGTATATGGTTTAATTAAAGTGTCTAATGGAGAGTGTAAGTGCTATAAGGTAGTGCGATAGGTGCTATAAGTTGTCATAGTAATGTGTGTAAGTGTCATAGTGTAATGTGGTGTAGGTATGTGCTGTTGGTGCAAGTTAAATATATATAGGCTATAAGTTGTAGAAAAAGACTTAACTCCATAGTAGGAAGCATTCTAGCACTCTGTAATATACACCAAATTCGAATCCTCAACGCTTATAACCTTAGGTAAGACACCCATATTTAGGGCTATCGGGCTCAGGGGAGGCTAGGAAAGGCTTGAAAAGTGGCAATCAGTTGGCACTATGTGGCACTCACTTGGCACTATTGGCACTCACTGGCACTCATTGGCGCACTCACTTGGCACTCATTGGCACTACCTTGGCATCACTAGGCACTCACCTGGCACTCATCTAATACTCATTTCTAATACTCATAGAACACTAATAGAACATCCCAAGGTACTTCTTAGTGATTGGAGACCACCAAAGCCATCAAGTTAGCGTGAGGTCAAAATTGACCATGGTATAGCAAGGTCAAGGGCGAAATATCATGGTCAAAACAAGGTTAAGACGATCAAAAAAAGGGCTAAGTACCTAAAGGAAGGACAAAAAAAATTACCGTGGGTCAAAATTGACCCATGGACGACCAAAGGGATGGTAGTGTGTTTGTACGTGTGTAGTAAATGTAAGTGTCTATGGGAAAATGTAAGTGTTATAGTGAATAAGTGTCATAGTGAATGTGTGAATAAGTGTAAGTGTGTGTGTGTGTGTGTGTGGCTGTGTGTGTGTGTGTGCTGTGTGTGTGTGTGTGTATGGTAAAATGTAAGTGTCTATGGGTAAAATGTAAGTGTCATAGTGAAGTGTGTAGAAGTGTCATAGTGAATGTGTGTATAAGTGTGTGTGTGTGTGTGTGCTGTGTGTGTGTGTGTGTGTGTGTGTGTGTGTGTGTGTGTTGCTGTTGTGTGTGTAGGTGTTCAAGTTAGGAAAGATCCATACATGCGTTCAAGTTAGGACCGAAATATGTGACGGGTGGGACACGAGGTGGCCAAAAAATGGCGTTGGCCCAAAACTTGACCGAGGTAGTATGGCAAGGAAAGTCCGAAATATCATGCTCAAACCAAGGTAAAGACATCAAAAAAGGGCTAAAGCCCCTAAAGGAAGGACAAAAAAATTAGCCGTGGGCCAAAAAACTGACCCATATGGTATCTGGCAAGGTCGAGGCCTGAATATCATGGTCAAACAAGGCTAAGACATCAAAAAATTCTGCTTCACCTAAAGGTGAAGCCAAAAGAAAGAAAAAAATGACCCATGGAAGACCAAAGGTTGGTCGAAAAAAGATTTGGTGGGGTTCGTTACAACGGTTGCTTACGCAACCGTTTGGCGCCACCCTTCTTCGAAGGTTGCAAAAATCTAGGGGTTGCCAAAAAAGTAGGGTTGCCAAAAAATTAGGGTTTGCCAAAAAATTAGGGTTCTCAAAAAACTTAGGGTTCTCAAAAAAATTAGGTTGGGGTACTTACAACGGTGGCTACGCACCGTTTGGTTGGCAAACCCTTCTTCGAGGGTGCCAAAAATATAGGTTCTCAAAAAATTTGGGTTCTCAAAAAAATTTGGGTTTCAAAAAAATTTGGGTTCTCAAAAAAGTTTGGTCTCAAAAATTTGGGTTTCTCAAAAAAAATTTGGGTTCTCAAAAAAAATTTGGGTTCTAATCTTAAAAAATTTGGGTTGCCGAAAAATACCGTGGGCCAAAATTGACCATGGAAGACGAAGGGTTGGTCGAAAAAAAGGTAAAGTCCCAAAAAAGGTAAAGGCCAAAAAGGCAAGCCCAAAAAGGTTCAAGGTCAGGTAAAAAATCTTGGGCTTCAAAAAGGTCAAGCCAAAAAGGTAAAGGTCAAAAAAGTCAAGGTCAGGTAAAAAATTGGGCTCAAAAAAGGTCAAGGGAAGGCAAAATCAGCGTTGGTCCAAATATGGACCGTTGTCCGGAATCCCCTCCCTACTACTTGCGCGGATATTTATTGTCAAGATTTGATCAAGAATTTTATAATAAAAATACTTAAGATGAATCTGAACGCAAACCTTAAATGAGAGACATGGAACTAGAGTCTAGACTCAACTGTGTAATGATGACTCGTGATCTCACAGCATGAAGTTATTTATTCATTTATTTATACATGGTCGTTGCATGGCCTTAACATCGGCCCCACTTAACAAATATTTTTTGTTTAAAAACTTTGTATTTAAATCATAAAATTAATATAATACATTTACTCTAGAAAATAATAGATAGAAAATAATATAAGGTACATAAGAAACATAAATAAAACAACTAAAATAAAATAAAGTAAAATAAAATAAAATATAATAAAAATTAAGAAATAAAATAAAATAAATTAATAATTTGAGTCAACAGAGTCACATGAGATTAGGGATGCCAAAAAAATCAGCACCTCTACAGCTTCTGTCTCCGATATAATACCATTAATCTCGACGCTAAGGAAGCATTTTGAACCATCTCCAAATGAAAATGGGGAGGGTTTAAAAAGAATGAAAGATGTAATAAAACTAGAGCTAGAAAAACAAATTAATGAACTTCATATTATTGCAACTTACTTAGATCCCCGTTATAAAGGCAAGTTTTTTTGTAACACAATATTAGAACAAATTAAATCGTCGGTTTGTTTTGCAGTTGAACAATTTCAATCCAAACAGTCTATTAATTCGCCACCCATTAAAAGGAAAAAACGAAATCTACAGAACCAACACCTTCTACAAGAAATCAATAAACAGATCACTGAGAAGAATTTTCTACAGAAACGAGTAGTGTGAAGAAACACAAAGCACTACCGAAAAGATTCTGTGCAAATGATTGAAAGACTATCACCAAGAAAAACTAGCTAGATACAAATGATGATCCTATCAGTTGTTAGAAGTTAAGCAAAATGTTTACCACGCTTAAGTAAACTTGCAAGGAAATATTGACCTGTCCTCCAACTAGTGTTCAAAGTGGAGAGGGTATTTAGCAATGCTGGGCTAATATATGAGGAAAAGAGAAACAGACTCTTAGCAGAAAAGGCAGAAAAAATTGATGTTTCTTAAGCACAACCTTCCTATATTTGAATTTCCATACTAGTGCAAAAAGTATATAATCCATCGTAAAATCTCTTTCATTAAGGCGAGAGGGTGGGGAAAAGAGGTTGGTGGGGTGCATTTAGTTGGATTCCCGTCGGTCCCCGTCCCGCAACCTGGTAACAATTATATTAATAGATTGTGGCTAAAAATCGAAATATATGTATTATATATATATATATATATATATAATAATATATAAATAGTATTATATATATATATATATTATATATATAATATAATATTATAATATATATAATATTATTATATATATATATATTATAGTATATATATATATCAATCATACGCATCCGCATCCGCGGATGTTAAAAGAACATCCGCATCCGCATTCGCGGATGCGAAAAAAATGACATCTGCTGCAGCCTAATATAATATATATATATATAATATATATATATATATATATATCTATATAGTATTATATAGTATATATAATATATATATATAATATATATATATAATATATATATATATATATATTATATATATATATATATATAAATATATATATATATATATATATATAAACATATACCTAATATATATATATATATATATATATATATTATATTATTATATATAATATATATATATAATATAGTTATAATAATATATAATAAATATATATAATAATATATATATATAGTATATATATATATATATAGTCAAGAAAGGCAAAATGTCATAATCAACAGTTTGGGTGAATTTAAACCAAATAATTTTTTTTACTAAACAATCTTTATTGTTGCTACGAATGTATGAAAAGGAAAAATATAAAGGAAAATGCAAAACAAAACTTACAAACTGAAATTCTAGTCGGCTCCTTTAAAACACGGATTTAAAAATTTGAAGGGATTATTTAAAAATGTTTTTATTTATTTTTAAAACGATCAACCTTATAATTACTAAATTGCCACTTATGACCTTTTGCCTCTCTAAGCCACGATTTATATATATACAGTATATATATATAATATATATATATATTTTTATTTTTATTATATTATATATATATATTTTTTATATGTTCACATATTATTCATCTTTTTCTGCATATATCCTATAATAATATATATCTCGTAATTTATCTCTATATAATATATATAATATATATATATGATATAATATATATTATATAATATATATATATATATATATAGTGCATACCTGGATGGCAATGACTTTGGGTAAATAATCTTCTTTGAGATAATATGTGTACCTTTCGAGATCATCAACAACCACAATGACTTTGTGGATCCAACTCGGTGCCGAAAGCGCTCGCAGGCAATGACCAACTAAAGGTATGCCACATATCTGAAGAGAAAGATTGATCACGTACAAATAATGGAGGAAATCCTCTAATTATACATTAATAATAATAATATAATAATAATAATAATAATAATAATAATAATAATAATAATAATAATAATAATAATAATAATAATAATAATAATAATAATAATAATAATAATAATAATAATTATTCATACATGACAGCACATGTCTTAATAGTAATAATAGTACTTTAATAATATTATAATATAATAATAATAATATAATAAAATTGCAAAAACAAGATTATAAAATAATAATAAGAATATTAAATAAAAATAATAATAATAATAATAATAATATAATAATAATATTAATAATAATAAAATAATAATATAAATTAATAATAATATTAATATACAATAATAACTATAATAATATAATAATAATAATAATAATAATAATAATAATAATAATAATAATAATAATAATAATAATAATAATAATAATAATACCAGCAAAAGTAATAATAATAATAATAATAATAATAATAATAATAATAATAATAATAATAATAATAATAATAATAATAATAATAATAAAACAAAACTAGTAAATCAGCGTACCTGAATATATTGCTTAGGAACATCTTG
>JABUQX010070716.1:0-10000 GCA_015478945.1 Trachelipus rathkii | reverse complement strand
TTTGATGGCCCGATAAAACGACCTAATTTTGCTTATAAAGAAGTCTATAGGGAAAAATTTTAACTTTCAGAGGCTGTAACTTTTTTTACCTAAAGAGGACTGCCGATTTTCGTTTTCACTACTCTTCAATTATTATTTTTTAGAGTATTATGCCTTGAGATTTTAAAAAAAAAAAAAATCTTGTTTTTTTTTAATAAATCCTTTGGGGTTTTTTACAAAAACTTTAGAAGCTGTAACTTTTTCCTTAAACGAGAGCGACGAATTTCGTTTCACTATTCTTCATTCATTATTTTTTAAGAGTGTGTCCTGCTGATTTGTCATAAAAATCGAAGGTGAACAACGCCTCTGGGTAACAATTAACCTTATGATATTATATTATTTTATTGATTATTATTATTATTATTATTTATATTATTATTATTATTATTATTAATATATATATATATATATTTATATATTAATTATATATTTATATATATATATATTATTATATTAATATATATATATTATATTATATATATATAATATATTATTATATATATAATAATATTATATATAACTATTATATATATATATATATAAATATATATATATATATATTTATATATATTATTATATATAAATATATATATATATATAATAATATAATATATAATATAATTATAATATATATAAATATATATATATATATGCATATTATTATATAGATATATATATATATATATTATATATATATATATATATATATATATTTATATATATATATATATGTATAATATATATATAAATATATATATATATATATATATATTATATAATATATATAGATATATATATATATTATATATATATATATCATATAGATATAATATATATATATTATATGATATATATAATATACTATTATATATATATATATATATATATATATATATATATATAATATATATATAATTATATTATATAATATTTATATATATATAGTATATTATATATAATATATATATAATAATATAATATTTATACAGGTGGCGCATCAGAAATTTTTTCGGGGGCAGACAAAAATCCCCCTTCTTTATATATATATATATATTAATATATATTAATATATACATAAATATATATATATATATATATATATACTTATATTATATATATATATATATATATATATATATATAAATATATATCATATAATATATATAATATATATATAATATATATATGTAAGAGATATACCGAAATATATATATATATATTATATATAGATATATATTATATATAATATAATATATATATAAATATATATATAATATATTAATATATAATATATATATATATCTATATATATGAAGAAGTTTGGAAGGGCCAAATATTAAGTTTCTAAAAAAAGGGAATAGATTTTATATAAATGCTAAAATCATTCTTACCTAAATTGTGTAATTTAATTGCAGAGCATGAGAGTGAGCAAAGGTCCGAGAAAACATCTTCAGTTTTTATGTTCAATATTTCCGATATATGTAGAGAGGAGGGCAAATGCCAGTCAAGTCTGTCATGCTCCAATAGTATTGTGCTCAAAGGTAGGATTTTCAGTCAGTTCTAATGTTGAAAAGCTTCTTTCTACTGATGCAGTAGACACGGGTAAAAATTGCCAGTATTTGCAACAAGATTTAAATATTTGGAAATTGTGACTGGGAACAAGAAAACTAGTCCGTCTATTGCTGTTTTGGACGATCTGTGCTTTGATGCCATTTCAACTCCATAAATCCAATTCTGCCTTTTACTAAATCTTCAATTGGGCTTTCGAGATCTCCTTGTTAAAATGTTCACAATCTTTTATCCTTCTCAGTATGGCACATTACCCTGTTCGGTATGACAAAATTGCGAAAGATATTAAAGTTCTTAGGATTTAAAAACCTCTCCTAATTGCTGATATTAAATGATCCAAAAAATGGTTAAAAAACAAAATGGGAATGTGCGATAAGTGTTTGTGGGTCGGAGTAGGAATCTGGGTGCTGTAATTTTTGGAATTTGTTAATTTTTGGTACAGCATTTTCAAATTTACTCAAGCTCAGTTTCAGATACGCTTACACACTTGTTCAAAAATCCGCTGAATCCTAATGTTGCATTTTCGCCGATGGCTTCAGTTAGTTTTAACTAAAGAGAACTGCCGCGGCGTGTTGCCTACACCGAAGTAGTTTAACATAAATTAAGTTTAACGCTGAACTTGAAATTTGACAAGATATGATACTTAAAAAACTTATGTGTCTAGAAAAATTTGCGGGGGGGGGCATGGCCCCCTGGCCCCCCTAAATACGCCAGCTAGGGTAAATTTAATATTAATAGTATATATATATATATATATATATTTATATATATTATATATATATATATATATATATATATATATATAATATATTTTTCTTATCAGAAAAGATAACCTGTTTCAATTAATTATATTTATATCACGCATGGATAATTATTTCATAATTATTGTGTCAAAAGCACAGAGTGTGACCAAACTGCAAAAAAAAAATGTTGTGACCGAAAATAAAAGTGTCAAAAATGTCAAAATAAATTTTTTTGCAATTTTTTTCCTACTAGAAATATAAATTGGTGAATCTATTTTATTATAAATAATATGTCTTTTCAGCGTTGAAGATTGTGACAATTTTTTTGTAGTTTAATTGTAACTTCAGTTGGGACGTTTTTTGCATGTTGTTGTTGTGTTGTTGTTGTTGTTGTTGTTGTTGTTGTTGTTGTTGTTGTTGTTGTTGTTGCTTTGGTAATTTCATTTTATAAACAATTTAAAATGTATTTCAAACACGATATGGCAATATAACGATAGTTTGACGCTAACACGACGATATGACGATAGTATGACGAAAGTCTGACGATATAACGATAGTATGACGATATGACAATAGTATGACGAAAGTATGGCGATAGGAACAATAGAACGATGATATGGCGATGTTACAACAGTACCTGGTAATTAATTGGTAATATATTAATCAAATTTTCAATTTTTTTTTCCACTTAACGTGCTACTCATATATTTTTTTCAAATTGCATGCAATATATATATATATATATATATATATATATATATATATATATATATATATATATATATATATATAATATATATATATTATATATATAATATATATATAATATTATATATATATATGTAATAGTATAAGATATTTATAAGCAGACTCCACAAGAGACACACAATAACATATTTTTAAATAAAATTTATTTATATATAATATATATATATAATATATAGATATAATATAGTATATATATATATATTATAATATATATATATATATATATAGAGGGTTGGCTGGTTTAAATTAAATGGTTTAAACCAATAGTTTAAACGACACGGTTTAAGCCATGAAAAGCCCAATGCGTTTAAACCATAAAAAAACAATTTAAAATAAATTTCTGTTGCTTTTTCTTTTTTATGTTTCATATTCTGGTTTCTATCTGTAAAAAACAAAAAATAATATATATATATATATGTGTGTGTGTGTATAATAATATAATTATATATATATATATATATAATATATATATTATATTATATATATATATTAATATATCTATATATAAAAATAAAATAAAAATAAATATATATATATATATATATATATATTATAAGATATATATATATATATATATATATATATATATATTATATATATATATATATAATATACTATATATATAGTATTCTATATATATATATATATATAAATATATATATATATATATATATATATTATATAATATATATATATATATAATATGTATATATAGATATATATATATATATATATATATATATATATAGTATATATATATTATAGATATATAAGAAAGCAGAAGGCAATAAACTAGTTTTACCTGTTGACTTTAGACGGACTTCAGCTTTCTTTTGCTTAGAGTGTTATTTAGTAAATAGTCTTCAATTCTACGCATTCTGCTCTGTCGTCGCTACTGCATGGCGATGCAGCGGAAACTGAACCGTCCTACCTATGCAACTTTCATTATTTCTCCCTGCGTCCTATTACTGTTCGACTTTAGACGGACTTCAGCTTTCTTTTGCTTAGAGTGTTATTTAGTAAATAGGTCAATTCTAACAATTATTGACCTTGATGCAAGTATAAAGTCAAAATTTCTAATGTCGTGCCGAAACATTGCATGAAGGGGAGAGGTTCGATTTTTCCTATTGGCTGGTTCAGTTTTAGCCCAAAATTGGAAATAGCCATAATTTTCTTAATTTTCATCCAATTTTGACTAAATACAAAGCAACCTGAAGCTTTTTCTGGCGTATAAAACGTCGTTTTCGGGTTTTTTTTTGTGTCTGTAGTGATTTCTTTTGGATTTTCATTTTTTGACATTTTTTTGACATTTTTTGACATTTTTTGACATTTTTTTGACATTTTTCAATTCTCGTTATACAATTTTATTCGAAATTACTTCAAATTTGAACTATACAAAGATGGGTCTATTACCTAAAGAATGCAGGAAGCGAAATTTTGATTTTTGACCCCCGACCACAGCGATAGTCGAATTTTCAAATCCTACCGTTTTTGGTTTTGAAAATGAAAAACTGTGATAATTATTTTTCTGGTCATTCGATCAGCATTAAATTTTCAGGGCATTTGTAGGCGGGGGAGATACACATTTTTTTATTTACATTATTTTTTAGTATATGCAATAGTTTTGCCTCTGAACATGGAAAATGGACATGAGTAGAAAAAAATTATCTCAACATTTCACTTTTTCAAAAAATATTGATTTTTGAAAAATTGAAATACTGAGATAATTTTTTTTACTCATCCTATCAACATAAAATTTTCAGAGCGTATATAGTAGGGCAAGACATATCTTTTTTATTTAGATCCTTTTTTGTGTGTGTACTCAAACATAATCTCTTTAAAAATTTATTTATTTATTTATTTTTTTTTAAATTTGTTCTAGATCCTGAGGAAAAACTATTTCATATAACAAAAAAATTATCTAAATACATAGTGTGTATCTCCCCCGACTACAAATACTCTGATAATTTCATTCTGACTGATAAATTAAGAAATCATTTTATAACTGACGATATTTTGTTTTTGTTATTGAGTAATAAAATTTAATTTTTTATTTTAAATTAACGAATTTAACAACTAAAAAGTATAATTTTTTTTTTTTTTTTTTTTGAGAAACGTGAACTTCCATGAAAAAAGACAAAATGTGTGAATATAAACATCAAAATATTCATTATTACATGTATAACAGAACTTATAGAAATTTATATTAAAAATATATTAAAAATATTAAAAAACAATAAAAACAAAAAAAACGTTTATTTGGTTTTATTAAAAACAATAAATGTTTTTTCCAACCTGATTACATATATATATATTATATATATATATATCATATAGTATATATATATATTATATATATATATATATATATATATATATATAATATATACCTATATATATATATATATATATATATATCACAATTATATATATAAATGTTTTTTATCCAACCATTACATATGATATATACTATTACTATTATATATATATACTATATTATCTATATATAAAATATATATAATATATATATATATATATATATATATATACTATATATATAATCTTCATATATATATTATAGTAATATATCAATTATATATATATATAATATATTATATAATATATAGCTATATATATAATATAATTATAATATATATAATATGATAATATTATATTAGTATATAATATACTACTATATATATATATACTTACTACTATTATATTATAGTATACATATTAATTACATCGATATATATATAGACTATATATATAAGTGTATATACTATATATATTATATCATATATATATAATATATATATATATATATATATTAATATATATATATATATATATATATATATGACTATATATATATATATTATATTATATATATATATATATATATATAATATATTACATATATATATATATATATATATCATACATAATGATCTATATTATATATATATATAATATACTAATAAATATATATATATATATAATATATTATATATATATATAAATATATATATATATTATATATATTATTCTTATAGATATATATATATTGTATATATATTATATATTATATATATATTATCATAACTGTATATATAGTATATATATATATATATATAAGTATATATAATATATATATTTATATATATACTATATTATATATACTTATATAGTCCTTTGTTTTTTGTCATTTAGGCTTCACGTTTCTAGATTAAAGCGTCGAGCGATTATCGTAGTTTCTTTATATAAACTAAAATAAATAAACTTGTTCCCTAATCCCGCCGATAAAGGATTTAGATGGAATTCAGCAGAAACTCTTCAGAATTTTATATAACCAGAAATCAATAAAAATGTATCTGGGGCGAAAAAACCATTCTACACACGCATATATGTTATATATATATATATATATTATATATATACTATATATATATATATATATTGATATATATTATTAATATATAATATACTTTATAATTATATATATATATATATTTATTTATAATTATATATATATATATATATAGTATATATATATATATATGATATATTATATAATATATATATATATATAATAATATAATAGTATATATATATAATATAAATATATATTACTTTATATAGTATATATATACTCTATATATATATTATATGTATATTATACTCTATATATATATATATATCTCTATAATACCCTATAAATATATATATTATATATAGTTATATATTAATATATATATATATATATACAAAGTAAAATGAAACTACATATGGGACTAGCTTTTAATAATAAAGATCACAGTATGTTTCATATCTATATGACTGAGAATGTTTGTAGGTTCATGTTCCAACTCAAGCAGTGTGTAGTATGGAGCATGTACCGAGCACGAGAGCGAGAAGAGAGGGCCGAGACAGGAGGAGAGAGAAGGAGAGAGAGAGACCAGAAGAGAGAGATAAAGAGGAGAGAAGAGAAAGGAGAGAAGAACGAGAGACGGAGTCAGCAGAGGGAAGAGAGAGAGAGCAATCAGAAGAGAGATGAGTAGAGATAGACTGAGCGACGAGAGAGGAGACGATGGCAGAGAGACGCGGAGAGGACTGCTTCAATATTTCTAGCTGCTGAAACTGCTGCGTATATTAGTAAACTTAGAATCTGAAGTGCGGTAGTTTGGAGCCCGATTCTGGGTTCTTATTTGCTGCTATAGAAACTGAGAAGCTCTTTCACAATTTTTGGATCAGTTGACACTACCAGATTGTAAATGTTTTTTCTTAATAGAATGGACATTACACTGACACACCTCCAAATACTACTAACTTAGGACAAACGCAGACGCAGAAGCGCGACGGCACACAACAACATACTTATTATATATATATTAATATATATAGTATATATATATATATCATTATATATTATATAATATATAGCCTATAGTGTATATATATATATATACTGTGTGACTATATATATATTACTTATATACCGATATAGTTATATATTCAATATTTACCCTTACATTATATATAAATCGCAGTTAATATATAGTATATATACTATAGAATATAACTATATATGTATATATATATATATTTGGATTAGTTATATAGTATTCTATCCGTGACTCTTATTACGCATACTCGCCGTGTATTATATATATTGATTATATTACTTTATATAGTGGTGAGTGATCGTGTGAGTGTGTTTACTACTCACGGATATATATATATATATACTAATATATATATATATATATATATACTATAGAAGAACCCTTTCCACAGATTACCATACATAGGTCTATCACTATAATATTATTAACATTACACTAAGTGAGGGTATGAGTATGAGGTAAACTAAATTCATACTTTAAACAAAATAATCACAAACCCAACAAACCTCTAACCCCAGGCTCAAGCGCAGTGGCGTATTACTAATTCGACTCTGTTCTTAAGTTGGTCTATTATATAATATAATACTTATTTTATTAGCAGACTTCAATTATAATTTATTCTATACTTAACTCTCGTACTTATAGCCGCCTGAGTGACCGAATAGTCTAAACTTTAGTTAGAAGGCACGAATACTATCTTCCAGGGTGAATAAAATAACCTATATATTATTATATATATTAAAATTTTATATATATATAGTATAATATATTTATATTACCCTTGCTATTATATATAATTATATATTTATATATATATATATATTATTATATATAGTATATAGGATATATATATATATTAAATATTAATAATATATGTATAATATTATATATATATATATGTATATTATTATATATTTATATATATATATTCATATATATTTATAATATATAGTATATATATATTATTATTATATCATATAACTGTATTAATTATATATTATAACTAACTATATCATATATATATATATATTAAAGATTATATATTATGTAATATATATTAATAAAGTTACTTTCTATTATATGGTACGTACCGTATTACTTCGATAGGAATAAGTTATGTACAAGTTCTCCTTTCTCAGTCTACACCTTTATATATATATATAGTTTAACTAAAAATAAAGCAAAATCTCATTAGTGAGGTCACGGTAGTTTCCAATTTATACGCCCTTGATTGTTATTAAGAAAGGATGATAGAGGTATAGTAGTATTGAATAGTGGAGTTTATAGGAATAAGTCTCATTGTAGGTGAAGATAATATATATATAGTATATATGTATATATTATAGTAAAATATATACAATATACATAAAGAAAATATAACATATTAAATATATTTGATCTTTTTATTGACTCAACGTGGTCATGTAGAGTCCTGAAATAGGGTATATAAAAAGTAATAGTATATATAATATTAGATAGGCTATTACTTGGACTATATCATATATATAGAAAGTATTACCTGTATGTACTATATAAATATATATATAGTATATAATTAATAGTATATATATATATATATTATACTATATTATAATATTATATATATATATATATATATATAATTATATATGTATATAGTATATATATACTCTTTGGGTATATATATATATATATATATATCTATATATATATATCATATATCATATATATATATAAATATATATATATGATATACTATATTATATAAATATATATATAAGTATATATATATATGATATAAAGTATCATTATATAAGGTATAGTATATATGATATATATATATATGATATAAGTACTACTGAGTATATATATATATATAGTCTTATATATATATATATATAAAATTATTATATAATATACTTTTATTTATCAATATATATTTATATATATATTAGATAAATACTTATCATAAGGGTTTCATCAAATTTAAGTTATATTGTGATAGTATATAATTGTACTCATATAGGATAGTATATATATATATATATATATATATTACATAATATATATGTATATATAGTAATATATATATTATATGATTATATATATATATATATATATTATTAATATTAATTATATATAATATATATATATATATATAATATATTACATATATTAATTATATATATATAATGTATATATATATAATATAATATTATACTATATCTATATATATAAGTCGTGTATAGTGATTATATACGGTATTACATATAGTATATTTCTCAGGTAAACTTTTCAATATTATAATGAGATAGTGTATAGTATATATAGTAGATTACTAGGGTATATATATATAATATGATATATATACTATATATATATTACATAGTTTCCGGATTTGAGTGGTGATTTGCGCTTCGCACATCTTAGTACAGTATAATGTTTAATTTGGGTAACACATTTTGGCATGTTAATATAACATCTCGTTTATAGCTA
>JABUQX010070715.1:0-22500 GCA_015478945.1 Trachelipus rathkii | reverse complement strand
ACTAAATGTAATAAAAATAATTCAAATACAATTTATTCAGTTAAAATAATGTGTAAAATGTTATACAAGGACGCTAATTTAACATTAAATCATTTATTTCTTCCGAAACATTATTCTTCATAAGGATCATTGACTGAGGAATTTCGATTTGTGCCTCCAAGAGAGCATAATTATAATGCTTTCAACAACTCACGTTGTCATGGCAACGCTATAAGAAACCTTATTGCTTAACCTTTTGTCTATATTATGAGAGATTTATTCCACAAAAGAGTCCTACCTCTGTACAGTGACACTCCAGTACAACTCTAACTCCTCCAAGTATATGGAACTCAATTAACTCAACTGAAAGTAGAGTTGCCGCTATGCCAGAAGAGATGATGGTAAAAGATTAATAATTCTAAATTTAAAACTAAGACGAACATTATCAAAAAAAAAAAAAGAAGATCATTACCAAGTATGAACTATAATATAAACATAAACTATATAAAGTATTACCTACTCAAACTACTATCATATAAAACAAATATACTATGTATATAATATATCAAAAAAAAATAATTTACATCATTAATATTTTAAAAGAATGTCTGCTACTAATATATATATATTTAAATTAATATTATTAAACTAAATACGATATATAACCCCGTACAAAATATCTATTATAGATATTATGATATATATAGAGAGAGAGAGAGAGTGAGAGAGAGATACCACAAAATTTATTATAGATTTGATAAAAATAAAAATCAATAAAATTTCATAAAATTTTGTATTTAATTATGTTATAAAAATCTTTTGGTGTGAAATCCTAGAATTTCCGGAAAATTTAGTTAATATTTACGCTTAAAATTGGCATCTTTTCTTCAAATGATTTATATCCCATATAAGCTGAAGAAGTGCAGATGTGCATGCCTTAAGGATGTATAAAACAGATAAGATAGTGTTGTGAGTGGATGTTGCGCTTATTGCCTTTAAGGACTGTTTGCTCACAAATTTTGAAAGAGGATGTTGCTGAAAAAGAGAAGAATGGACATGAGTGGTTCTTTATTAAGCCCCACCTTCCCGTTTGTCTCTAAGAGGACTTAATAAAAGGAAATATAACTCCACTTTTAAATTAACTGCAAGCCAGTCCCAAATATAAAACATTAATAGGTAAGCTAAAAACAGAAATTCACGTGCTCTCTAAGAGAGTTTCGCAGAAGAAAGGAAAGAAACACATTAGACTCTATCTTTTCAAATCAGTTGCTATGTTGAGGTACTTCAGCATACCTTGGTATACCAGTTCAACTATATATAGTCTCATATATCTTACTTATATATATATATATTACTTTATATTTATATTTTATACTATATATTTTATCTATATATATATAATTAGTAATATTATATATATATATTTACATATATATATATTATAGATATAATATATAATTACATATGTTACTAGCTTATATATATATATATAAATGATATAGATGATAATATCATGACTATCCAAATAATTTTTTATATCACTAAAAATATTTTAAATATAATATATATATAATATATATATAGTTATATATATATATTATATACGTATAATATATATGTACTGTAATAATTTCTAGTTAAAAGTAACCGTATAATATATTAAATAATATCAATAGTATCGTGTAAAAATATATATATATAATAATATTATGATATATTATTATATATATCACTCAATCTATGTCATTTATATATATATAACATTTTCATTACTTTGAAGTGCCTCCCCATGTTTTCGGTTCACGAGTCGCTACTGATTTTTATAATATATACCTATATTTATATATATATATATAAATATATAGATAAGTATATAGTTATATATATATATATATATATATATATATATCTATATAATTATATATAGTTCGTTATATTTAATATAAAGCATTTTTATATAGGTATTATTATAACGGCAGGTGCTGTCCTCGTTCATTTATATATAAGTTATATATATATTATGAGCCGACTGCGGTGTATAATCGTATAAATATATAAGAAATAATATTTAAGTTTATTATACTCAAGCGTACTACAATACACTATCTTAAGTATAATATTATATTTAAAAGTGGAAAAATTATTTTTCGTTCAAATCCAAAGCTTACAAATAATTCCACCTTTGATTACTATGAGTCTGCCGGAACAGATGTAATATAACTTTATTCAAACAGATTTGATATATTGAACAATAATATATTACGATATAAAATATATATTCTTTTTATTTTCATAAAACTGTAACTGTGTTACACTTTATCATGTCCAGCTACTCAGGAAGCTCAAAATTCAAAGGTGAATATTTTTAAATATTCGCATGATCTTGAAAGACGTCGTTTTTTTTAAGGACATGTCTATGTAAATCGAAATACTCGAGTATCTATATGTATACCGGATATAGAGTAAGTATATATATTCAGCTCGAAAAATGAATATTTATTAATTTACTTATATCCTACTCGATAGGATATCTATTAATAAAACATAATTTTCCTACTAATAAATATATTAATATATTATAAGAATTTATTTTTGTAGTTTATAAATATCTAAAATTATTTTTACGATATTAGTAATTCTAGATGAATATAATAGTACTTATTTGGTTATAATATAGTATATATAATATAGTATATTAAATAGACATAGTATTATATATTCAAAAGCTTATATAAGCTTATATAAAATATATAATATAATAATATAATGGTAATCACCAATTATATTACTACGTTCTTAAAGCATTCCCTCAGGGGCCTACGGTCTGTCTCAGCTGGATGGACAAAATCGATTCCCACCGCAGTCCTTCTTCAGAAGTAATACCCATCCTCCATACATTCAACCTGGCGCACGCGGGCAGCCTCTGCCATTTCTTCTCAGGGCTCTTTCTTCACGCAATCTTTCCAACTTCTCCCTCGGGTCTTTTCCTCTCGAATTACTCCACTCCACTCTCCAAACCACCACCTTCTACTCACGACTCGTTCGCCGGCATGCCTTACTTAGTATGCCTCCTTACATCTCTTTGTCATGTTGAAATCATTCTCTTCATTTTATTGATGTTGCAATAGATACACGAACTCTCTTCCCTAACTCCATTCGTTTCTCTATCTCTCCTCGTCTTCCCGACTATTGTCCTCAAACACCTTCATTCAGCAGCTTTAACACCATTTTATTCCTCTCTGTCCTTTAATGCTCCATGTTGGACTGCTCCGATATGTCAATGTGGGTACCAGTAATGCTACCAAATTATAATATCTATATACTTATACCTTTATAGCTTCCATCACCCGATCCTTTCATGAATGGAGTATTAACTCTCATGTTCTTCCGCATTTTCCATTCTTGTCCCCACTTCGCGTACACATCCTTCCTTGGCTGTGAAAAACGCCAAACCAGTTAAACAAAGTGATCCACCTATATTATGTATGCTATTTCAGTAGTATATCTATCATAATATAGATTGTCGTGTAATTATAAATATAGATGAATTATTATATATATACGTTATAGCCCTATATATATACTATAGTATATATATTAATATAGTATATTTATATTATATAACTCTAGATTAACTTGTTATTCCGATATTCTCACAAAACCATACACAAAGAAACACGAATCTCCTCCCCTCAAATTTAAAATGATATTTGAATTTTTATTCCAAATTAAATTAAATAATATTGAAGTAATGTATAAAACGATACTGTATTTACCAGCGGGGATGCATTACTACTCAGGGAACAATTGAAGTATAGTATAAGGACCGTAGACTATATAATATATATATATATATATTAGAAAGTTAAAGTTTATATATATAAGTTATAAATATAAAGATATAATAATAATATCGCAATATATATATTATAGAATATATTATAAAAATGTAATTATATATACTATATATATGATATATTGCAAATGAGTTAGTTCTATAGGTATTAAACTAAGAAATATAGAAAACTTATAACACCTATGCAGAAAAACTGCTATAATAATAAATATAACTGTAATAAATAGAAATATTGATTATATTTATATAATTCCCAAAGTTAATCGATAATTGCATTTCTATATGTTTACTAAAAATAGCCCACCCTCAATAAATTCTATATGATCATTATAATTTACATAAGAATGTTAAGAGATCTATTATTTAGAAATATACCTATATAATCTTAGAAATACTAATTCTCAAATATATCTGTATATAATATATATATATTATATATATATATATATACAGTACCTTATGAGAAAACAATTCTCCAACGATTAATGGGTATGCCAAATAAGAGATCCTTCTTTTAAGCAAATAACTATTAAATTAAGCTTATTATATAATAAAATGCACCTTATTTTATATGCGAAGTACACATTCATACCACTATATATATAGTATAGTAGTAATAGTTCTATATATAAAAATATATATATATATATATATAATATATATATATATATTATATAATAGTATAAAGAAAAATATATCATAATACTATAAAACATATATATATATATATTATAGGTATTATAATACTTATAATATGTTTATATTATATAATATTTATAATAACACTCAGTATATATATATATTATATATACACTATATATAATTATAGTATATGTTATATATAATATAAGTATGAAACACTAGGAATAAATAAGATATAGTATATATATAAATTAAATATATATAATACTAATAATATAATTAATATATATATAATATATAATTATATTATATATATATATATATATTATATATATATAAGCGTAAATATATATACTATATATATATAAGGATAAACTATATATATAATATAATATACTAATATATACTAATATATATAATAGTATATGAGATAATATAATAGTTATATATAGATATATATATTGAAAATTATTATATATTAAATATATAATTATAATATATCTTATATAGTCTACCGCTTATAGTTAATAGACTAAAGTCTATTACACATGAAATATATAGCATTATTAATCAGATGTCAAACAAAGGGAGGCTCATCTCTACTCTGCAAAATTAAATACCAACACTCTATTAGTATATATAGTACTTACACCACATTATTATTTTAGTATATTCGAATATATATAATTATTATAATATATTAGATATACTTAATGGTGTTTATATAATTCATAATAATATAATATAATATCATATCATATCATATCAGATTGCTTTTGTAAAATATCATAGATATGTTAGGATAATATATGACAAATGTGTCTACTTACAAAAGTCTCCAACTGAGGACACTTATTGTATTTTTATATACTTATTTTAATTTAAGCCAATTTTTTTAATATTTAATATAGGTAGTATATATATATAATATAATATAGATAGATAGATAGATATAGGTTAGATCACTATATAGTAGTATACTATAATATAATATATAATATAATATATATATATATATATATAATATATATAAGTATATATTGTCTCACTGATATATATATATATTATACATGTATAGATATATATATATATTATATATAATATATAATATAATATATAATATTAGTCCCGTATAGCTCGAGTCATGTGTACACATATATATCTTATATATAAATATATAATATATCTATAATACTAGATTGATTACTATTCATATAAGTATTACGGTATCATATATTAGTATTTATAATATATATATTATATATATATATATATATATATATAATATATTATATATTACATAACACAGCAGTCACAATAATAATAATAATCAATAATAAGAACTAATGAATCAATATAAATATAATAGATAATAATCAATAATAGATAATAATTTAATAAATTAATAATTAAATAATAGATAAATATAATAAAATAATATAATAATAATAAATAATAAATAAAATATATAATAATAATAATGTGGAATAATAATAATGAATTAATTCAATATATAATGCCTTAATAATAAATAATAATAAATAATAATATTATTAATAATCATAATATACAAATAACACTAATAAATAATAATAATAATAATAATATAAAATAATAATAATAATAAGTAATACACTCAATAATTGTGAATTTCTAATTACAAATGTCATTTAAATCTGTTAATTAATAATAATTATAATAATATAATAATTCATATTCAATAATAATAATAATTAATAATAATAAATAATAGAAATAATAATTGAGATGAATATAATAATAAAAAATAATTAATAAATAATATAATAATCATAATAATAATAATAAATAATTAATAATAATAATTAATAATAATATAATATATTAATTCATTTAATAAGTAAATAAGTGAATTAATAAATAATAATTATATAACGTAATCCTATATTTTTAAACTAAATGATAATAAAATAAATAATAATAATAATCATAATAATTAATAATAAAATATATAGATAATAATAATAATAATAATAAAATAATAAATAGATAATAAATATAATATTGAATTATAATAATAATAATAAGTCAATTATTAAATTTGGTGATAAAGTAATGAGTAAATAAAATAAAATAATAATAGAGTTTAAGAAACGTAATAATTAATAATTTTTTAGATTTCCAGTATTCAAAGAAAGGATAATTATAACTTGTTATTTTAACACAAATACATAATTCACAATTTACTTTGTTAAAAATTTAAAAAATTAAAATCTTTTATCGATGTACAGAATTCTTATATGACAAAAAGGATAATTTTCTAATATTGGAAAATTTGCTACTAATTTCAGTATAGTGTTGTGCCCTTTGAGCCTCAGACAATATTTAAGCTATTTATTAATTATTTATTTACTTATCTGAATATAATAAATTTCATTTATTTAGGAAAACTCGTACAAATGTAAACAAATATTAAATAGATTTTGAAGGTAAATAAAAAATGACAATTAAAATTTTTAATTATTTAAATAACCGATAGTTTAATTAATTATAAATTTCTAATTAATAATCTTTCTTCAACAGTTCATTAATATTTGTTTTCTTCTTTTCATTTCCAAATCTATTCTTTTCCATATATATAGTATAAGAAAAAGGGGTTATGCATACATATATTACATTAAAAATAAAATAGATTATCGTTGTTTCCCATTGAAATTTACATTTTTTTCTTTCTCTCATCTGAACATAGTTTTTCTCTTATCTAACTCTTTATAACTGCATTTTAGATTTCGTTTTTACTTGTTTATTATGTAGAGCTAAATTACTAGCTATGTGATACATAAATTTTTTAATAATTATGTCCAAAACTAAAGTTTCGCTCATTTTATCACCCAAAAATATTCACATTAGATACCTGAGTTATTTTTATTTAACCTATTTTCTTTAATCTAAAATTGAATCGAAGGTTAACTATGATATTTTCAATTATTGGTTTTCTTTCCTTATTCTTAGCGTTATTAAGAATTTTATTAATTTCTTTTGCAATTTTTATATATTTCATTTAATATTCTTTGTTTTAAATTTATTTTTTATGAACCTCTTAAATCTTTCATTTGAACTTTTTTGAGCTCCTAAAAAATGTTACAATCGTATTTTAATTAATTAACTGTTCACTCCATTATTAAGTTTGACTTGCTCATGTTTTATGATACGAAATCTCAATATATTAATAAGTAAAGTATGGTTTATTATTCAAATGGTCCTGCGCTGCGAACAAATATTTGCTATCAGGTTTTTTCAAGTGAATTATTATGTAATTGTTAGAGAATGGCGCTGAATTCGAATCTGCTATTGGTTTACTTGCGGAATCGGGTCAAATTTTTTTCTAATGACCTTTTTTTTCCCCTCTTAAAAAAAAAGAATATTTTGCTAGTTTTTTAATATTTTTTTTTGAAATATATTCATTGCAATTAGAGAAATATCATTGTCATTGATATTATCACATATTTAGAGTATTATTTAAGATCATTTATGTAGTATGTAACAATCTTGATAGATTTCATAATCTTTATTATATCATGGTGATAGCAAATCAAAATCTGGTAATGAGCACTTTTTCGTTGATGTAGCTTGCATCCGCAGGCGCGATGGTTTGTAATATAAGAAGCTGATTTGTCCTTTGCGAAACCCAAGCAGTGTTCGTAAAATTAACATTGAGGTATCACATTTACAAATTCCGTATGTGTCAGTGATATAATGTGTTAATCAAGGTGAATTTGGTTTTTGTTTCGAATGTAATTACAGTAAATGGTTGCAATTTTTTTAAGTGACTTTATAGCATATATAATATTATTAGTATGTATTATATATATATATAATATATATATATATATAAGTATATATATATATACTATATTAATATAAATATATATATTATAAGTGATATATAATATATATATATATAATATATAGAAAATAAATATTATATCAAAAAATTTATGCATAGAATAATTCTACTACGTCCAATTGCACTGTACACGCTAAATTCGCAAATGTAAAATATAATGAACCACAATGATGGTTTTTGGTTTTTAATAGTGTGGGCAAGTAAATAGTTAGAACCTGGACAGCCAAATCACAAAATGAACCATCAAAATATAAATTCAAGGTACCATGGTTTATTTTAAAATGAAATTTGGGTGATCAAGATAAGAAAATTTGGGCTCCACGATTTCCCGTGTTAGCAAAGACATGTGTTGAAGAAAATTAAGGATGAGTGTAAGGCAAAAATTAATTCGACTATCCTTTGGTATGACTAATGCAGTGAGGAGATAGGAACTAATCATGTGACAGGTTGTTATTTTTGCCTCGTAATTCACTGAATTTTTATTACATTTGCTCTATTTTACTAATTTGGCATTCTATTTTAATTTCTATATGATCATATGAGCGTAAGCTCTCCACTGCGGTGAGGTTTAATGTTTTAGTAATAATTCATTCAAGAGTGAACAGAAAAAAAGCATCATGTTGTTAATCTTGATCTTCCTTTGCCAGATGCCCAGTTCCTCGTGGCCCAGAGGTACCCATACTTGAACGACCTGTTAATCTGGGTGATTTCGAAGAGAACAATCAGGAATTTGAATAAATAGACATCTTCATCATATATCGCTTCAAATTCAGAATTAGAACAGCCTAATCCTTTAACAAGCACAACTGAACGACTTGACCAGAGATTTGGGTCTATCAAAAAAGTTAGCCCAGGTACTTGGTTGAAGACTTACTGAAAATAAGTTACTGGCTCCAGGGACAACATATTACTGGTACCGTAGCCGAGAGGAAAAGTTTCGAAAAATTTTCGCAGTTCACGAAAATACTATGCTTGTATATTGCAAAAATATCAGTGGATTAATAGAAGCTTTAGGGTTGCCCTATAAACCAGAAGAATGGAGACTTTTTATTGACTCTTCAACAAGAAGTTTAAAGGGTGTCCTCTTACATATTGGAAATAAAGCAGCATCTGTTCCAGTTGCACACTCTGTTCAATTAAAGGAGAGCTACGAAACTATGAAGAGTTTACTGGATGCTCTCAAGTACAATCTTCATGAATGGAAGATATGTGGAGATCTAAAGGTAAGAAATACATTAGTGATTTTGATTGGAAAGAAAATAATTTTTCAGTAGAACAATTTATAGTTGCTTAATTTAGATATACTCACCTTACTTATATGTTATTCTAAATTTGTAATACGTTGCACTTAAAAGACAAAAAGAGTAATATAGTATTTAGTACAGATTTCACATTTACATTAAATTTGTTACATTCCTGGAGATTTTATATTAATAAATATTTTCTTTTTATTTCAGGTTGTGTCTTTAATACTTGGAATGCAAGGGGCTACACGAAATATCCCTGCTTCCTCTGTTTATGAGATAGCAGAGCCGATGAACAGCACTATAGCCGACAAGAATGGCCATTTCGACAGTCCTTTGATCGTGGTTCCCATAATGTAATATATAAACCTATCGTCAACCGTAATAAAATTTTACTTCCACCACTTCATATAAAATTGGGATTAATGAGAAGTTTTATAAGGGCATTAAAGAAAGACAGTCAAGCATTTCTTTTTTTTGGCATGAAATTTCCACAGGTTAGTGATGCCAAATTAACTGCTGGAATATTTGATGGTCCTTAAATAAGGATGTTGATGAAGAACGTTGGATTCACTGAAGTGATGAGTGAGACAGAACGAAATGCATGGGAATCTTTTAAAGCACTTTCTCTTAATTTTCTTGGGAATCATAGAAGTTCAGATTATGAAACCACTGTAAAAATTTTAATACAAAACTTTGAAATCTTACGAGTGAGAATATCCATAAAACTCTACTTTTTAAGATCCCATCTTGACTACTTCCCAGAAAATTGTGGAAATTACAGTGAAGAACAGGGGGAAAGGTTCCATCAGGATATTAAGTGCATGGAAGAAAGATATCAGGGAAGATGGGACATTAATTTGCTAGCAGATTACTGTTGGTTCTTGAAAAGGGATTCACCAGAACAAAACTACAAAAGAAAATCTATAAAATCATCTTTTCTTTAGAAGAAAAATGCTTAAATTGCTATATTTCTTGTTTGTAATTGTAATATTCATATTTATTATCAGGAATTATATCAATTTCATAATTAAAAGTGTTCTGTTTCACAGTTTTATTAAATATTTAACCTGAAATATACCAAATTACAGTATATAACATACTGTTATTTAAAAAACAGGTCATAGTTAAAAAAATGGACCTGATTGACCAAACGCAATAGCAGATTCGAATTCAGCGTATTGAAATACATACACTCTAACACCATCTCCTGCCACCCCCATCTCTAATTCTTTTATAACCACATCCATATACAAAGTGAATAACCAAGGAGACAAAACATATCCCTGCCTTACTCAGCTATTAATATTAAACCAATCACTTTCGACACCATTTATTCTTACACACGCTTCACTATCATCAAACATACTTTTGATTCCATTCCGAAGCCTACTACCAACACCATATATCACTAACACCAGCCATAGAGCTTCCCTATTAATCCTATCATACGCCTGTTGCAAATTCATTAAACCCTAAATACATTTATTCTTCTTCTCCCTTATTTTCTCACTCATTTGTTTCAATGTAAAGATTCGATCCACACATCATCTACCAATCCTAAACGCACCTTGTTTTTCACCAATCAGTCCTTCAGTCACTCGGCGCACTCTTTTTACCAAAATACCAGCATATATCTTCCCTACAACACTCAATAAACTAGTTCCCCTACAATTCCTAGAGTTACTCTTAACTCCCTTACCCTTATATAAGGGTACTATTATTATTCTCCTCCAATCCCTCGGAACTATACCCTCCATAAACGCTTTGTTACACAACTTCCGAATCCAATCAATAACCATCTCGCCTCCGTTCTTGATCATTTCACAGTAATTTCATCTATAGCTGCAGATTTACCATTCTTAAACTTTTTCACTCTACCCATTACCTCCTCCTTACTAATGACCTAATCCCCAAAATATATATTCCTCCGTGCACCATCAAACCCACACACATTCACTATCACCTCTTCATTACTATAAATATTATGCAGGTTTTCGAAGTGTTCCTTCCACACTCCCCTCAGATCCATTTAATCAGTTACGAAAGCACCATCCCTATTCATTTTCTACAGGAGATTCCCCTTATTCTCATTCTTAACCTTTCGCGCTTCCTTCCAGAAGAACTTCCTATTCCCTTGTAAGTCGACATTCATTGTCCTTCCAAACTGTTCATTTACCACTTTTTTCCTCTTGCGTATGCACCTTTTAGTATTTCTTTTTTCTTCTTTATTTAACTCCAAACATCTTTCTTTTGAAACTTCATCATTGGCTTTCAGTACATTCAACCACGCTTCTTTTTTACTTGTAAATGCTTTCATCACTTCTTCATTCCACCACTCACTGTTAACATTTTTACTTCTAATTTAGCACATTAATACTTCCTTTGCTTTGTGCTAACAACTGTTTCCTTCATTTGCTCCCAGATTTGTTCAGTTTCAACTTATTCACTTTCAATTGATTTGCTTGTTAGCGCTCTTAAATACCTATCCTTTTTACATTGTTCACTTAGCTTCTCACTCTTAATTCTACCCACTTCCTTCCTTATCACCTTCCTCTCCATTCAAGCCCCCACTAACTTAATTTTACATAAAACAACATAATGATCCAATAATCTCATTCCTAACATCCTCACTGATTTAACATCCAACACATACTTTAACATCTCCTTCTTCATCAACACAAAATCAATCATACTTTTCACATCCGATCCATCTCTACCTACACCAACTCTAGTATACTTATGAATACTCTTGTGTTTAAAGAAAGTATTACTTACACACATACCTCTCTCCTCACAAATCAATATCCTTTCTACCATTCTCATTTTCTCCCAACACCCCAAAACCACCTATTATACCATCCCTTTTTTGATCACCTATCCAACCAATTAGTTAACCCAACACAATCAATCTGAAGCTCCTATTCACCCCATCCAAAGCATCATTCAGATTAACCCAGAAAATTGCACTCTCTTCAACGTTACCCTCAGATAAACCATACGTCACAACCACACATACCTTGACCTTTTCAATTTTAAATTTAACTATTAGAATTCTAGTTCTCACACACACAAAGTCTACCGCAAGTCACTCATCAGAATTGCAACTTCATCTCTCCTCCTCTCATTCCTTTCCACACCAGCACACCCACATTTCATACCACATCCCTCATTTTCACCGTTTCATTTCTTCTTTGTTTGGGTCACAGACTCACAGCGAGCAAATCCCATTTGTCCTTTCTAAATACATCCATCACCTCTCTCTCTCCTCTTCTCCTCAACGTTTATTTCTCTGACATTCCACATGTACCAATACGATTCATACATTTCGCGGAAAGATAGAAGGCAGTTTACGGCGATCGCGACCTTCTTCGAGACATGCATTAGCATTCCGGGTAAAAGATAAGTGGTAGTGGGCAACCAACCCAACTACCACCGTCCTTTTGTTACATTCTACGACATGCAGGACATACGATGTGGGCAATTCTTTCTCCCCACACACATATGGATATAAAGGATAGGTATGTCTGTAAGATGTTGTCTAGAAGAGGGGTGTGAACATAAGTATGTATATATGTGTGGGTAAAGGTGGTGTGTGTGTAAAGTGTGTAAGGAATATGAACGCAAAAGAGAAAAGCGAACCATTAAAAATAGGAGGTAATTTCATCGTTGCAGGTATGCGTATGCTCTCCCTTATATATATATATATATATATATATATATATATATATATATTTAATATATATATATTATATATATAATATATATATAAATATATATATATACATCATATATATATATATATATAATGATATAATATATTATATATATACTATATAATATATATATATATATATATATATATATATAATATATATATATAATTATATATATATATATATTAATATATATACTATATATATATATATATATATATATATAATAATATCTATATATATAATATATATATATATATATATATATATATAATATAATATATATTCATATATAATATATAATCTATATACATATATATATATCTATATATATATATATATATATATATATATATCTAATATATATTATATATATAGTATATATATATAATAATATATATTATTATATATATATATATATATATATATATATATATATATATATATATATAATTTGTTGCCATGGAACATCAGTCCCATGAACTGAGCTGTTCATAACCTACGCAGTAGGTTCTTGGTTAGAGGAAATAGAGTTACGTGGTACCTAAAAATGGATTAGAGTGCGAAGGTTATATAGACTCAAAGCAAGGCCTCCTTCCTCTATTTCAATGCATTTGGAAATTCTAGCATGAATGAGAGTGTGATTTTGAATGTTATAAGAGACTGCTTTGCTATATGTATTGGCTCCTGATACTATTATTATCTTGTGTTTCTGCTACTGCTGCCCTAATGGAACAGATTTTCCAATACTTTTTGAATATTTTATAACTTCCCACGAGACTGTTACATCTTTTCATTCAAATACTGAAGTCCTCTATTTAAGGAATTTCAAAGAACACAGCAATGAGTGGCTGGGCTCTTCTCTTACTGATACAAGTAGGGAAGAAACTAAAACATTCAGTATCCTCAGCGATCTGTAACAGTTGATTATTATTAAACTTACACACATACCAGATCGACCCAACAAATTTTTAAACACGTTTGACTTGTCCTTCACCACTACCCTCTCTAGTTATAATTACAACATTTTTCCTCCAATCGGTAAATCAGACCAAAATTTTTTAACTCTTAAGAATGGCACTTTCACTCTCGCAGCTCCACAATGCACTAAGAGTACTTTCTGGAACTGTAATCCGGCTAATTGAAGGGCTAATTGTCGCTTCTTCCCTCACTACAATTGGAATGAATCCTGTTTTGGCTCGGAAGACTTCGGTATCTGTTGAAGAGGTAGGGGCCGTAATCGCCGATGATATGAGCTGGTTCATCCCATCTTCAACTAAATTTTTTCCCTCCAAAATCTATGGATTGATCTTGCTTGATTTCGGGCCATTTAGGAGAGAAATAATGAGTATCAGGCATGGAAAAAAATCGTCTTCCTACCACTCTTAGCAATTTCAATTCTGCTCGGAATTATTGAAGGGATATTATTCGACAGACTAGGCGCATTTCCACTGAAAGAAAATGTGTCAAACTCCTTAGCTCTCCTACTGATAAAATTTTCAGCCTCTTACCAAAAAAAATCTCCAACAACTTCTGTGAATTTTCTTTCTTGGATCATGGCTACCATTCCTGTCTATAAGGTTCTCTTCGGTCTTCATTTTCCATTTAATTCATCTTGAGCAATTCTGGCATCCCTCATCCTACTCCTTCTTCTATCAGATATCCTATATCTTTACTTGTGATTTCGCATGATTAGGTGCATGGGATCCTAAAATCTATGAACGTTAGAAAGGCCCTAGTGGTCAGGATGGAATTCCTACCCGTGTTTTGAGGGAGTGTGTCCCTAAGCTGGAACAGGTTTTATCTCAACTCTACCCTCAACGACTTAATATTAATACATTTCCTTATTGTTGGAAGTGCATGAATGAAGGGTAACCGTTTCTGCCTTCTAACCATCGTCCTATAGCTCTCATGTGTATCTTGTGTAAAGTCTGTGAAACTCTTCTTATCTATCATTTTCTGGATCATTTGGACATTTCCTTATCATAAGAATGGCTTTCTTAGCTGAAAGTCAATTGGGGATATACTATCCTATCTTTATGATCTAGGCCTATGTGGAACCTTGTATGATGGCGCTTGACATTTCCAAAGCTTTTTTCTGGTTATGGTATACGTCACTGGTCTTTAGGTTCCCCCACCTTTAGGTTTCTTCCTTCACTTTGCTCACTCATATTTAGTTTCCACTAAATTAGTTCAATATCAGCACTTGTTAGTGAAGAGACTTGCTCATCCTTCCCTGCTAATTGTTGTGTTTCTCAGGGTTCCGTTTTACTTCTTACTCTATTCCTTCTTTTCATCAACGACTTCCTCAGCTGTATTTCTAATTCTATTCATTCTTATGTCGGTAGTTCAACCATTCACTCTTCTACTCACTACAAATTTGTTCTTTCTTTTGATTCATGCCTTCAGTTTTTTTTCGATTCTATTCTTGCAGATCTGGATAGTCTTTCCGGTTGTGTCACCGCAACAATGTCAAATTCAGCTCTTTGAAAACTCAACTTTACATCCATCTCTCAAGAACACCTCTCACATTTAATATACGCTTCGGCGGTTCTATCGTCTCGCCAGTTAATAACATAAACAATCGTGGTCTAAATATAAATAAGAAATTATCTTGGAAACCTCATATCACAACGGTTGCTAAGGTGTCCTCAAAAAAAGCTGGCAGTTTTGTTCAGGTTGATATAATTTTTTCTTCCGCACAGTTACTCCAACTACATAACGAACATTCACCCTTGTATGGAGTACAATTCTCCCATTTGGGGGGGGGGAATTCCTTTTCCACAATTCTCTTGGATAGTGTTGAGTGTAAGGTTAAAATACTAATAAACTGTGCCCTACTTTCAAACCTAATTTACCCCATTCCTCTGCCACGTGACATTAGTGCAATATCTCTTTACCATAGGTACTGCAATGGTAGATGCTCGAGGAAGTTGACCTCTCGCATTCCTCCACTTTTGCCCTTGCAGCACAAGAGGTGCTCTTATTTCGCATTAATTTTGTGTGACTATTGGAAACTCCAGGATTACACCGTTGTGGTGCTTCCTTCTTTCCAGCCACCACTGTTCTGTAGTACTCTTTCCATCATCTGTTTTCCCTTCTGTATTTAACCCTCCTGTCCTTAAAACTAACGTTTGCCCTCACCTAAGGGGTTTGCGTTAGGATTGGGTGAGTTCTCTTTAATTGTATTTTCATCCCTCATATTGAAAACGGTTATGCCCGTGAGTGGTGGTAGCCTGTAATATATATATATATATATATATATATATATATATATATATTATATATATATATATATGTATGTTATTATTATATATATATATATATATATATATATATATATATATATATATATATATATATATATATATATATATATATATATATATATATATATATATATATGCTATATACATATATGTTATTATTACATACATATTATTATGTATTACTGCTGTTGCTGAGCGTCACTGGCTGCTATTGCTGCTGCTGTTGCTGGTACATATATGCATATGCGTTAAGGCTGCTGGCTATATTATTATTATATATATATATATATTATTATTATTATTATTATATATATATATATTATTATATTATATATATGTTATTGCTATTACATAAGGTCATTATTACATATTATTATACATAGTTATTATTAAGGCTATATATATACATATTACATATTATATTACATATACATACATATGCCATATATTATTACATATCATTGCTAAGTTGGTTATTGAGTTAGCTACATACATGGCTGGTTGCTACATATACATATATATTATATATAGCATATATTATATAGAAGATATATACATTATTATTATTATTGTTATTGATATAAAAATATATATATATATATACATATATGTAGTTATTATTATTATATATATATATATATATATATATATATTTATTATTATTATTATATATATTATTGGTTATTATTATATATTTATTTTTATATATATATTATTATTGTTATATATTGTTATTATGTTATATATTATATATACTATTATTTATGTGATATATATATATATATATATATTATTATATATATATATATATATTATATATACATTACATATATATATATATATATTATTACATATATATTATTATATTGCTACATATTATACATATATATTATTATTATTATTATTATATATATTATATTATATTATATATATATATATATACATATACATATATATATACATATTATTATAAATATATATGACACCACCAGTAAATATATATACATATACATATTATTATTATATTATATTGTTATAAATATATATATATTATTATATATATTATATAATCATATATATATATATATATTATTATTATTATTATAATATTATGTTATTACATATTATTATTGTTGTTATTGGTTTGTTTATTATTGTTATTAGGGCATAATATATATATATTAGTTGCTTATATATATTATTATTATTATGCTGTTATTATATATATACATATTATTATACATATTATTATTATTGATATTATTATTACATATATATATTATTATTATTATATATATATATATATATATATATACAGTTACTACATATTATATTATATATATATATATATATATATATTATTATTATTATATATATTATATAAAGATATTATATTATTACATATTATATATTATTATTATTATTATTACATTATATATATATATTATTATATATTATATATATATACATATATATATATATATATACATATATATATATATATATATATATATTATATATATATATATAAAATCAAAGTTGAAGATAAACTGGGAAGTTGGCAATATGCTTCAGAGAGGGAAAAAGTACAATGGAACAAATCTTCTACATGAAAATTGGCAAGAAAAACAATAGAAATGGAATAAGGGAGCAGATGTGTTTTTTGACTTTGAAAAAGCCTACACGACATTGATAGGAAAAAGCTATGGCGAGCACTGGACGAACAAGAAGTATGAAGTACCACAGAAATTAAAAAGAGCAATAAAAAGTACATACTGCGGTACAAGAAATAAGATAAGGGGAGAGAAGTAAGAGAGGAAGGATAGTTTGAGGTGAGTTCAGGAGTGAGACAGGGCAGTGTGCTCTCGCCCCTGCTATTCATATTATACATGGATTACGGACTGAAGAGATTATGTAGACAGGTGGACAATGAGCTCACACTACTATACACAGATGATGCAGCATTGATAGCAGGCGAGGGGGCGGATCTGCAGGAAATGTTGAACAGATGGGATGCCCAAATGGGAGAAATCGGTATGAAGATGAATACAGAGAAGACATATTTTAAAGTGCCTATTTTGTTAAAAAGTGGAAATATTATTATTATTAGAAATTATTTAAATTTAATGTCATACTTGGGAGTGATGATGGAGGGGAGAGGAGGTCAGGGAGAGGAGATAGGTGAGAGGATAAAGAAGTTCTCTCAGAACGTAGAAGCATTATACGCAGTACTGAAAGAGACAGCTATACCAAAAGAAGTGAAAATGTTGATATACAAAACAATAATGAGATCATTACCAGTGTACGGATCGGAATGCTGGGCACTGAACACAACACAAATAAGAAGAGTGGAGGCTGCGGAGATGAGGGTGCTGCGATTGATTGAGGGAGTTACCCTGAGAGATAGGCGAAGAAGTGAGGAAATACGGAGAGAACTGAGAATTGGATCAATAACTAAACATATGCAACAGAATCAATTGAGATGGTATGGGCACCTCAAGAGAATGGAAGAGGAAACTGGACCTGAAAGATGCTGGAATGGACGCCAGTGGGCCGTAGACCTGCAGGCTGTCAAAAATATATATTATATAATGTATGATATACCTTATATAATATATATGTTTATTTTATATATTTATATATTTTTTTTTTGTTATTTTTTTTATTATTTTTATTATTATGGCCACTGGAAGTTGAAGATTTGAAATAATGACCTTTTCTTAATAAAAAAAAAAAAAAAAAATTTAAAGTGAATGAAATTTATTTATTTATTCATTCTGTAATAAAATAACATTAATAATAATAAAAATTAAATATAAAAATAAATTTTTTAGTGAACAACTTAAAAAATTTATTTTTGATCCCATTTCACTTGATGGTTTGTTTACATATAAATGAATCCTCAAGCGAAAGCTCGAATCATGCTTAGCTCTGCAAATTGTGATGCAAGATTTTGACGAGGAATAAAAATTAGGATTGGCAGAGTGCCAGACCCTATATAATATCTAAAGGAGCAAGACTTGTGTTCTTTGCTCTGCCTATTTAGGCAATAAATACATTATTAATGATCTCATCAACAAGTCAGTGGCCACTGATAATAAAAATAATAATACCTACAAAATACTACATAATATTTTTTTTGTTTTTGAGATAAAAAGAAAAATCTGGCTTTGGGACCTACTACCCCATGTACCATAGAAGAAGGCCAGCTTAGAAGAGGGCCTTATACTTATATTTTTTTTTTGCTTTTATATACTGGACAAAAGGATAACTCACTTGAATACTTGGAGAACTCTACCAACAAAGGTGAGATCATTTTTTAAAGACTTGGGTTTTGTATGCTGACTAATCCAATCTTGGTCTCACATTCATTTGTATAAATGAATTAGAGGGTGAAAGGGGATCTAATTATTAAATATTAACCAATTTGCTTTAAACTATAACTATAGAGTGAATAAATGAATAAATTTGAATTTCATCTTTAATAATAATAATAATAATAAAAGTAATAATAATAATAATAATAATAATAATAATAATAATAATAATAATAATAATAATAATAATAATAATAATAATAATAATAATAATAATAATAATAATAATAATAATAATAATAATAATAATAATAATAATAATAATAATAATAATAATAATAATAATAATAATAATAATAATAATAATAATAATAATAATAATAATAATAATAATAATAATAATAATAATAATAATAATAATAATATAGAAGAGCCTATAAAATCTTATCCTTTCAGATAAGGATTGGCTCTGGATTTGGCAATAATAGGAAGCAATTTGGTCAACAGAAAGAAGGAAATCAGCAAGTTAGAGAAGAGATTCTATTCCCCCTTATATAAAAATTTCCTATAAATAAATAATTTTAATTAAAAATATCTCCCTTAAATTCAATGTAAATATTTATACCTTTAAAATTTATATAGTAAATTTTAAAACTAAAACTTCTTTGAATTCTCCCCTTCTCTAAATTATTTTCTTCATTAACTTCATGCATATTTTCTGTTATGGCGCAGTGGACAAGATGGTCCTTTCACGCCAAGTAATTGCTGAGTTCCTTCTGTCTGGTATATGGTCTTAGAAAAAATATAGGGCCTATTAAAACTGTTTTACCACAAGAAATGCTAAAAACAAAATATTTTGATAAAAATGAAGAAAAATAATTGAAATGGAAATTTGATAAAATAAAAAATATATGTACCCATATACTGTATATTCAGGATAAATAGGAAGTGAAAAAATTCAATAGAAGCCACATAGACCGATCGACAGTGTAAAATTTATAATGGTATATATTAAAAATTTTATAACCTTTATACTCAACAATAATACCATTTGAACGCAAGACCTATTTTACTGGGAATTTCATGTTAAAAAAAAAAAATTATTCAATTCGCGAAACGGTCAACATTAAATTTAGAAATAAAAATTTGATTCAATAAATAATTTTTGATAGGGCAACCGCAAACCTCATTATTTCAACAAGTTTTATTTCTAGTCAAACAAAGAGGGACAAAAAGGGGCCATTGTTAGCAAAATTGATAAATAAGATCACAGCTGATATAGATTTATATACTGTTAATGAGTTGAAGGGTGTTATCTTAAATTTAAAAACAAAATTAAAGTTACAGAGTTGGACAATAAAATAATAAATGTTTACGCTGACTGTCAAGAATTCACATTTGAAAGCGCTGATAAAATTTGTGAAAAATGAGTGTCATGCATTTAGTGTCTCATCATCTGTGTTGGTATTGAAAAACATAAAATTAAAAGCCAAAATCAAATATTTCCTCAAATAATGCTCATATTGAAACTGGCTCTTTTCTGGTTTAAAATAATCTGAACTTCAGCTTCCTGACTGAGAGTTGGAAACCTGGGAAGACTTTGATAGTTTATAAAGTACCTTAGAAATAATGATGAGAGTAGCATACAATAAAATTTTGCCAAACATTCTTTGTCTAATGAACAACTCAAAGGTCCAAAGCAAAAATTTGGATCACTCCCTTTTAGCAGATAGTGGACAAGTGACAGTGGTAAAAAATTTGCTTAAATGTGCTCTTCAGTAATAAAACTTTACAACAATATTCAGTTATTGAAAAACTGTTAATTTTTGAACTTTCAATAAATGACTTTAAACTGCATTGAACAAGCTAAATTAATAGAAAGTCAAATAGATAGTTTAAAAATAAATAAAAAGTGATTTGCCAATATTTTTTAGAGAAGCCAATTTGAAATATATCAAACCCCAATATATAAACATCTACAAATAATACTTACCTAAATTTAGATGAAATTTAAATAATGCATTTGAAGTTCATAATAGAATTGGGAAGAGTGGGTTAGTAAAATGACAAAACAAATGCAAATACACATACTAGTCTAAAACTACATCACAATTGAAAGAAAAACAGTAGCTTAGCTACCAACATTGATGTGAATCAAAAACAAAACAAACACTGAAACAACAAAAAGGGTGGGGTTGTTCCATTTGTCAGACATTGCAAACATCAGATTGTATGGACATAAATTGTATAGTTGCTCAACTTTCAAAACACCTGAATCCAAATTGCAAAATCAAAGAATTGGGAGGTTGTATTAAATGGGTGACTGAACTATAAAAATTGAAAAAAAAAAAAAACTCTTCTGTAGGTTTAAATTTAATGCTAAATGTAGAAATTGTAACTCATGGCACTCAGCATTTTTATGTATTAAAAAACAAAGTGGACCTAATCCAACTCAAAAACCAAAAAATAATAAAAATAAAAATAATGCACAAGCAGAGACATCAACCAATGTTGTTGAACTAAATGTTACACCTGTAGATAACCCATCTTCAGAACAAGTAGCAAATAAATTAAGTTCCTTAAATGTAACA
>JABUQX010070714.1:65000-68310 GCA_015478945.1 Trachelipus rathkii | reverse complement strand
GTTTTTTATTTAAAAAAAACTCCCCCCCGGACCCGCGAGCTTGCGAGCGGCCCCGCTCTGCGGGGGACGGGGGGATGATATAGAGGGGGGGCCCGAAGGCCCCACCCAGGATAAAAACATAAATATATATAAAAGTATAATATATCAATTTATTATTATCATGGAGTCTCTACAAACTTTACGTATACATTTATCAAATTTAAACTGAAATAAATAGCCTAAGCACGGCTTAAGCTACTCATTTTTATAAGACTATAGGTGTGAAGCACAAAAAAATATATATCAATTTCTTTTCACTTTTTGTTAATATTAATTAAATTACATTTGAAAATCCAGTATTTACTAATGTATTTAACCTCAAATCATTAAAATTACGTTACATTTTTTATTGATTTTCGTTCCTGGAGTCAACATCTTATAAATAGCCATAATATATATGTTACCAAATATATATATACATATCATATATATATATATATATATATATATATATATATATATATATATATATATTATATATATTATATATATATCATATATATATATATATATATATATATATATATATTATATTATATATAATATATAATTATAATATAATATATATATATATATAATATATATATATTACTACTACTATATACTAATAAATATATATATATATATTATATATTATATATAATTATATATATATATATATATATACTATATATATATATATATAATATATATATATATATATATATATATTAGCTGGATATAAATTTCTGTATATATATATATATATCAGTGGCGAGGCGTGTCATTTTTCACCAGTATCGCTACAGTTCCCGGTTCCCTATTTCGTCATTATATATATTCGGTTATATATATATATATAATATCATATATATTATATATATATATATATATATATATATTATATATATATATATATATATTATATAATATATACTCATACTATATATATATATATATAATAAATATTATATATATATATATTATATATATATATATATATATAATAATATAATATCATATAATATAATATATATATAATAATATATATATATATAATATAATACATATATATATAAATATATATATATATAACCCTACTATATATATATACCTACTATATATATATATATTATATATATATATATATATAACATCATCATCATCATATACCAATATATATATATTATATAGTTTAAAGATCTATTTTATGCCAAATAAATATATATATATATATATATATATATAATATATATATATATATATATATATATATAATAATATATAAAATATATATATATATTATATATATATATAATATATAAATTATATAACTATATATATAATATATATATATATATATATATATATATATATATATATATATATATAATTATATATATTATTATATATATTATTATATATATATATATATATATATATATATACAATTATATGTACAACCTCCTGTGGGCAAACCATTCCAAAATTTAACAACCCTAATACTGAATGAGCTTTCTTATATCAAGATGCATGCTTTCTTCTTAAATTTCTTTTATGCCCCCTGGTCTCCCGTCCGTGCTCTACTATGAAGAATTTTTTGGTCTTGTATTATCAATAGATGTAAAATTTTGTAGACTTTTGTATCATGTCCCTTCTTGAGAAATCGCCTTTCTAACAGAAAACATTCCTAAACCCTTTCAGCCTCTCCTCTAGTTCTTACCTCAAACCCAGAAATCATCCTTGTTGGTCTCTACGTTCTCTCTCTCTCTCTCTCTCTCTCTCTCTCTCTCTGCTTCTCCTCTCTCTCTCTCTCTCTCTCTCTCTGCATATCTAAGTCTTTCATTAAATAAGGGGCCCACACTTGTGCACAATACTGTATTCATTGGCATAAACATACGCCTTACCTTATACCAGTTTACTTATTTCTCTCTTGCCCTCTGTAAACAACCATCTGCGCATCTATTACTGCCCAGCAATCTTATTAGCTTTATTCCTTGCTTCCAAACACTGATTAGCTACTTTCAAATTACTGCTTTAAATCACACCCTACACTCTTTTCCTTGTCCCACAGACTCAATCCACTCCCCCAATTCATCATCGTAGTTAAAAACTTTTGTTTGGAGAAACCTAGGTGAAGAACCTTACACTTTTACTATTAAAATTCATTGCCACTTATCTGCCCACCAAGAAGTTTTATCAAGATCATTTTGAATATTTATACGCTTCACTATTCCTAACTGAGGTGGCCACATTGGTATCATCTGCAAAATTAGAAACCTTGCATTTAGTCCTTGGTCTAAATCATTTATATATATGAGGAACAATAGAGAACCCCAGCTCTAAACCCTGTGGGAAACCACTCTTCACTATTTCCTTGATGACTTATTGTCATTTAGTTGTACACACTGTTTTCTATTCCACAACCACTCTTTAATCCAACCATGTACCACTCCACCTATACCACATTGAAATAACTTCTTCATCAGCCTTATGTGGGAACCTTATCAAAATATTAAATTATATTATATATTATTATAAATATATTATATATATATAATATTATATTATATATATATATATTAAATATTATATATATATTACTTACTACAATATAGTTAATTCACATCTGAACCATCTCTAATATTTATTAAACTTTTTTGGATATTAAAATCAAAATTAATGATGATGGAACTTTTTCCACAGGCATACATGTCAAACCAACTGATAATGGTCTGTACCTTAATAACAACTCCTACTTCCCAGAAGTATATAAAAATTCAATTGTTAAAACACTCATATATATAGGGCTTATAAATTGTGCTCGGATTGGGAATCATTTGATGCTGAAGTTAAAAGAATTAAACAGAACCTGATAAACTGTAACCACCCTTTAATTTAACGGAAAAAATAATAACAAAACCATCAACAAACTCCTTTAAAAAACAGGACAATACGAACAATATCTCTGAAAGGCATTAAATTTTATTTTAAAAACTTCAAATGCAAAAACACTTCGATTAAGAGGAAAACATGCCTACGCGAGCATTATTAACGCCACATTAAATCTACAAGTAATTCAAAAATTACAGTTAAAACTATATCACAAAACAAGAAAACTTTCTCCCTGCTTCTTAACTAAAGGATAACCTTTCAGTTAATCACCATGTCGTTTTACCATTCGCATGTCCGGAGTCTGAGCCTGTACTCGACATATTATTGGTTACACGACTAGATAGATTAACTAATAGGGCATACCAAGCACTAGCTTTTAACCCAGTAAAGAATACTA
>JABUQX010070714.1:60000-62500 GCA_015478945.1 Trachelipus rathkii | reverse complement strand
ACTATCAGTATATATATATATATTATATATATATATTATATAATTATATATATATACCCTTTTGCTTATGTATGTATGACATTCCATGCCCTAATGGTTCCGCCTTTCTGTTATGCGTTTCATATCCACAGCTTCATCCTCCAGACAACATATCATATACACATCACTTCATATCCACACCCTCTTCCTAGACAACATCTTCAGAACATCCTATCCCTTTATTCCATACGTGTAGGAGAAAAATTGCCCACATCATATGTTCTGCGTGTCGTAGAAGGCGACTAAGGGACGGTGGTAGTTAGATTGGCTGCCTACTACCACTTATCTTTTGCCCGGAATGCTAAATGCCTGCCTCGGAGAAGGTCGTGATCGCAGTAGCGCCCTTCTATCCTTCGGCGAAAATGTATGATCGTATCTGTATATGAAATGTCAGAGGAATAATGTTGAGGAGACTGAAGGAGAGAGAGTGATGGATGCCATTTAGCAAAAGCGGCAAATTTGATTGCTCGCTGTAACTGAAACAAGATGAAAGGAAACGGTGAAAATGAGTGGTGTGGTGTGAAAAGTGTTTGTGTTGCTGTGGAAAGGAATGACAAGAGGGGGAAATAGAAGGATTTGCAATTCTGATGAGTGAGTTTGTGGTAGAGAGCTGTGGTAGATTTTGTGTGTGTGAGTACTAGAAGTCCAAAGGTTAAATTTAAGTTTGAAAGGTCAAAATTTGTGTGGTTTGCGACATATGATCCATCTGAGGGGGTAATGTTGAAAAGAGTACGAATTTTCTGGGATAATCTGAAATGATTTGGATGGGGGGAATAGGAGAATTCAGTTAATTTGCCACATATCTGCCCATTTCAAGGATTTTTTTTTTACAGTTGTCCCACCACTCACGGGCAAAGCCCAATTCAAGAGGGGGTTTTAGTCTCTCAAATTTCACCTTAGCGCAAAATTACGCATATGAGCCACAGACGCAGGCTTTTAAAAAAGTAGGAGATTAAATCAGTAGGAAAATACAGAAGATGGAAGAGAATTCCACAAAACAGAGTTGGTGGGAAAGAAGGAACACCACAGCAAACTAGCCTTGAGTTACCAATGTCAACACAATACTCGTGCGAAGATACAGCACCTATTTGTGCTACAAAGGCGTCGTAAAGGTGGTCGTACGCGGTGGATAATTCCCTCGAGCACTTGCCGCTGCGGTACTTATAAAGGATAGAGATAAAGCACCAACATACCTCGCAAAAGATATGAGGGTCAAGTGACTGGAAAGTACAGAAAACAGTTTACTAAGCCTATTTTTCGCCGTTGACTCGACCCTGTCCAAAAGCCCGGGTGAAACCAGAAGCCCTCCCCCAAGATACTGAGAGCGCAGTACCTCCCATACATGGGCCGGATGAGACCTTTTGGTATGCGCGAGCAACTGAGAAAAGGAGAAAGTCTCACAGTCTAAACAGAACTTCCAGTTCTTTGAAGGCCGCCCAGCAACCGTTGTGATGTGTGAGGTTTTCCAAGACATTTTTTTTCAATGTTAAGGCCAAGGATGATTATATTGTCAACAGGAGAGACGACAGAACCGTCAAAAGAGACAGGGGAAGTTAGAAGGTATTTTGGAGAAGGAGATTGTAAGAAGTATATGGGTATTTTAAAGAATTGAATTCTCCCAAATGTCTCATCTTCTCCATCCATCCACTCACGAATACAACTCGGAAAGACTTAAGCACCGACGAGGCCAATTCCCAGAAGTAAAAAGTGGGAGTAAGAGAAATTGTTATGAGTTAAAGAATGAAGGGTCGAGTCATCGGAATAAGAGCGGATAGAGTTAGAGGAACCCCTACCCACCCTAAACCGTCCCCGCCCTCTCCCCGCACCCCCGTGCAGGTGAGAAAAGATCAATTAATGAAAGTAGGAATATAAGTAGGAGATAAGACAAACCCCTGCGCAGGAGGAACACAACTATTGACAGAAAAGAAGAAGTCGCCCCCATCAACAACAGCCGATATAAAAAACAAGGGGGGGAAAAATACAAAAAAAAAAAGACAGCCCGATTTTGAGCGATTTATGCAACACGACAAGCCTAAACTATCCAGTAAGCAAAGAGTAAGGAGGAAACTCAAAGGCAAGGGGAGCTTGTGAGAAGCCACGTGACGCGTGCCCAATACTCGGTCAAATGCTTTGGATATGTCAAGCGCCACCTCCCAAGTCTCCACGTGTTCTAAGAGCGGAAAAACCATAAATCGGTTCAGATAGGAATGTATATCGCCAGTAGACTTTCGTGCAACGAGAGCCGTACTGGCGATCGGAATGAGTTTCAAGATGATCTAAAATGAGAGTGGAGAAGGGTTTCAAAGATCTTAGATAGAATCAAGTGAGAGCTACAGGCGATAGTTAGAAGGATCAGAACGGCTTCCTTTTTCGGAATTAGGTTGGACATGTGAGAACTTCCAACACTGAGGGAGGGAAAGTGCTAGTTTTGAGACATAGAGAATATAGTTGAGCGAGGGCC
>JABUQX010070714.1:40000-55000 GCA_015478945.1 Trachelipus rathkii | reverse complement strand
TTACAATTGATAATCTTATTAACAAAGGGGATTTTGCTGCGACATGTCAAATTGTGGAAGACGATGAGTGTGTTGACGTGAGTAAAATGGTAAAGGACGGCATGTTGCACGTCAATGGAAAATTAATCCCCGTTATATCCATGTCATGTCAGGATGATTCAAACGTCAGACATTCCCTCATGCCTGTTACGAACGGTTCTATAAATGGCATTGACGTATCAGTACTTCGTGATACAGGGTGTAGTGGCCTAATTGCGAGAAAGAAGTTTGTGAAAAACCATCAATTCACAGGCAAGATTAGAAAAATGCTTCTAGTTGATAACACCCTTAGGACAGCCCCTGAAGCAAGAATTTGGATTCGCACTCCGTTCTACACGGGGTACGTCGAAGCTTTATGTCTGAACGATGCGTTGTATGATTTAACATTGGGAATATTCCAGGCGCGCTAGGTCCGGAAACAATAGGGTTTGGAAATAATGATAAAATTAATACCGACAAGGACACATCCATTGTCGAAGTTACTTATGAAGCTGAAAATGCTACTGAAAATAAAAATGATAAAATTGATACCGACGTTGACACAATCATTGTCGAAGTTACTTATGAAGCTGAAAATGCTATTGAAAATAATAATGATAAAATTGATACCGACGTGGACACAACCATTGTCGAAGTTATTTATGAAGCTGAAAATGCTATTGAAAAAAATAATGATAAAATTGATGTCGGCAAGGACACATCCGTCGCCGAAACAACTCATGAAACTGAAACTGCTACAAAAGATAGTAAGGCAGTGGAAAATTTGAATGGAAATCTCCCATTCCAAAATCAAGAAGACTCCTCAAAGTCAGGCTGTTTGGAAGCCGGTGTTAATGAGGCAATAAAGTTTGAGATGACGGCGAAGACGCCTGAAAATAGTAATTGTAGAATCGATGCGGCATATCATTCGTTGAGATTAAGGTCAGACAAAGACCAGTGCTTTGATGTCGGGAAAAATAAACCAATCAAGCCCCAAAAGACAGATCCCACTTTGGGAAGAATCAACGAAAAGTTTGTGAAAGCCGACAAGAGATCTAAAAATGAAAATGAAATTGATGAAATCGATGCAGCAATCAAAGTTGCATGCATGATGGATTCTAAACAAAAGAAACCTCAAGTTCAGGTTAAGGAGGTGAAGAGTTGTTCGTCGCTTATGGCTGTTGCCTGTTCCCCAGAAAATTATGATGGGAAATTTGAGAAGATTAATTTTGAAACAGCTCATTTGCGTCGAGAAAACAAATTCAAATTTGAGAACTCTCGGAAAAAGGAGAAGTACGATAAAAGCTTAAAAACGTCAGAAGGACGAAGTGTGAAAGTCACTTTGTCTGAATGTTGGATTGGATGCGCTCTCAATAATGCTGCTGTCCTAAGTGATGCGGATGAGGACAATCCAACCGTCGCTCTTAAAAATCAACGGGCTGGGGTGTTTAGCCAGCCAACGCCCAGACCAATGCGCCCTTGTCGTTTCTTTCTGGATGGTCAAGAGAACTGGCATAGAGGAATGGTCAAAGGCGGTTTGGAGAAGAAGAACTTTGGAACTAGAAAATTCCAAACCTTCGTAGAAACAAAAGAGTTTGCCATCTTGATGACTTCCACTTCAATGTCGAAAAGTCAAGATGAAGAACGAAACGGATCAGACGGAAAAACGATCCCGAAGACCGAAGAAATAGGAAACTCTTCAGCGTGGATGAAAGCGATGGCACAGTACAAATACCGAAGGAAAGACTTGTTCTCTTTTCAGGCAAAGATATCCATGACGTTTCTTTTCAAGACATGACACGTCACTTTGTCTTCTTAGGAGGGGCGTGTGTCAAGTTATATCTTGCCTGAAGGCCATAATTTCGCAATTATGAGATCCACAAGTTTATTTATTTAATTTTGGAAAGACTATTATTTCATAATTCGCTCAATTTTATTATTTATATAAAAGAAGATTTATTTTAGACAAATTGTGATAGATAAAATTATTAATATGTAATATGTTAGGTTTGTAATTAATTTTAGACTTATCTAGTTAAGAAATGATGTTATTATTTTCGTTAATTACTATATGTAAGATACTGCCAAATAGTATTTAAAGGCAGAGATGTTATTATAATGGCTTTTTGCTTTTTATACTATCGATCTTAAAACTTGTGATTGGGATATCTTTTAATATTATTTATGAGTAAAACTCCAGCTTTTATCTTGATTGATTTGCAAACCTGCACGGCTTCCAGAACCATCAGATAATTCTCATTGAAGCTTAGACCTAATATTCACCAAAGTTATAAAGGTTTTGATAAAGATTAACCCCTAGACAACAGAAATTATTTATTGATACTGAACCTGCGTGTCCTCATCGATAAAATATCACGACATTTTTTGTGTGGCCTTGTCCGAGAAGGAATATAGCTTGACATTATTTCTTCACTTCACTTGCTGAATTTAGTTACTCAACTCTCTTTTATTCTTCACGGTCTCTTCTCTCCTTTGTCGACATTAATAATGGACTACCAATCCTGGTGCCAGATGGCTAAAGAATTAGGCCTAAAAGGCAAAGAGTCTCTCGAATTCATCAAAGAAAGAGAGAAGGCCTACAAAGAAGAGAGGATTGCTGAATTAGAAAGAGCTGAAAGGAATGCTCAACTCAAGAAAGAGGATGCTCAACTCAAGAAAGAGGAAGCTGAAAGGAATGCTCAACTCAAGAAAGAGGAAGCTGAAAGGAATGCTCAACTCAAGAAAGAGGAAGCTGAAAGAAATGCTCAACTCAAGAAAGAAGAAGACGATAGGAAAGCTGCATTATTAAATAAACAAATTGAAGAAGCCGAACGCACACGGAACTTCGAATTGGAAAGAATACGACTGTCCAATCAGTCTCAATCGTCCGTCCATTTAAGCAATGTATCCCCATCGACCAATGTTAAGGTACCGAATATGGCCCCGTTCGTCGAATCAAGGGACGAAATGGACGCATACATCCAACGTTTTGAGAGCTATGCGACATCTTCAAATTGGGATCGCAGTTTATGGCCTCTCTATTTAAGTGCGCTTCTAACTGGACGTGCTTTGTCAGTTTATAGCAAGTTGCCTCCCAACTTAGCTAATGATTTTTCTAGCTTAAAGGAAGCCCTCCTTATTCAATTTAATATGACCGAAGATGGTTATAGGGCTAAGTTTAAGGAAGCCAAGCCCAAAACAGATGAGGGCCCATTACAATTGCTGAATCGGATTAAATCGTATCTGTCAAGGTGGTGTGAGCCCCCCAAGTTTCAACCAAGATTTTCAGGGTTTAACCGATCTTATGGTGGTTGATCAATTTCTCACCTGTTGCCCAAAGGACTTAGCTGTTCATCTAAGAGAGGTAGGACTCTCTAGTTTAAACGACATCGCTTCTCGCGCGGATAGATTTCTTCAAGCAAGGGGTAAGAACCTTTGTACCAAAAGGGAAGACTTGAACCTTTGTGTGACATCTGCCAATAACGAGGAAATACAAAGTCATAATACTCAACCCCAACACACCAAAGTTTGTGGAATATGCCACAAAGGCGGCCACGATTCCAGCGCTTGTTATTCCGCCCAAAATGAAAACATCAGATTTCCACGTAACCGGCACTATTATGATAATAAATTTAACCGCGATAACAAGACAGCGGAGAGAAGATGGCACTCCCCAAGGAAAGAAATACACAATGCTGCCGTTACAATTGATAATCTTATTAACAAAGGGGATTTTGCTGCGACATGTCAAATTGTGGAAGACGATGAGTGTGTTGACGTGAGTAAAATGGTAAAGGACGGCATGTTGCACGTCAATGGAAAATTAATCCCTGTTATATCCATGTCATGTCAGGATGATTCAAACGTCAGACATTCTCTCATGTGTTACGAACGGTTCTATAAATGGCATTGACGTATCAGTACTTCAGATACAGGGTGTAAAGTGGCTCTAATCCAGAAAGAAGTTTGTGAAAACCATCACCCACAGGCAAGATTAAGAAAATGCTTCTAGCTGATAACAACACCCTAGGACAGCCCTGAAGCAAGAATTTGGGATTCAAAATCTGCCTACACTGGCACGTCAGCCATGTCTGAACGATGCGTTGTATGATTTAACATTGGGAATATTCCAGGCGCGCTAGGTCCGGAAACAATAGGGTTTGGAAATAATGATAAAATTAATACCGACAAGGACACATCCATTGTCGAAGTTACTTATGAAGCTGAAAATGCTATTGAAAATAATATAAAATTAAAACCGACAAGGACACATCCATTGTCGAAGTTACTTATGAAGCTGAAAATGCTACTGAAAATAAAAATGATAAAATTGATACCGACGTGGACACAACCATTGTCGAAGTTACTTATGAAGCTGAAAATGCTATTGAAAATAATAATGATAAAATTAATGTCGACAAGGACACCTCGCCGAAACAACTAATGAAACTGAAACTGCTACAAAAGATAGTAAGGCAGTGGAAAATTTGAATGGAAATCTCCCATTCCAAAATCAAGAAGACTCCTCAAAGTCAGGCTGTTTGGAAGCCGGTGTTAATGAGGCAATAAAGTTTGAGATGACGGCGAAGACGCCTGAAAATAGTAATTGTAGAATCGATGCGGCATATCATTCGTTGAGATTAAGGTCAGACAAAGACCAGTGCTTTGATGTCGGGAAAAATAAACCAATCAAGCCCCAAAAGACAGATCCCACTTTGGGAAGAATCAACGAAAAGTTTGTGAAAGCCGACAAGAGATCTAAAAATGAAAATGAAATTGATGAAATCGATGCAGCAATCAAAGTTGCATGCATGATGGATTCTAAACAAAAGAAACCTCAAGTTCAGGTTAAGGAGGTGAAGAGTTGTCCGTCGCTTATTGCCTGTTGCCTGTTCCCCAGAAAATTATGATGGGAAATTTGAGAAGATTAATTTTGAAACAGCTCATTTGCGTCGAGAAAACAAATTCAAATTTGAGAACTCTCGGAAAAAGGAGAAGTACGATAAAAGCTTAAAAACGTCAGAAGGACGAAGTGTGAAAGTCACTTTGTCTGAATGTTGGATTGGATGCGCTCTCAATAATGCTGCTGTCCTAAGTGATGCGGATGAGGACAATCCAACCGTCGCTCTTAAAAATCAACGGGCTGGGGTGTTTAGCCAGCCAACGCCCAGACCAATGCGCCCTTGTCGTTTCTTTCTGGATGGTCAAGAGAACTGGCATAGAGGAATGGTCGAAGGCGGTTTGGAGAAGAAGAACTTTGGAACTAGAAAATTCCAAACCTTCGTAGAAACAAAAGAGTTTGCCATCTTGATGACTTCCACTTCAATGTCGAAAAGTCAAGATGAAGAACGAAACGGATCAGACGGAAAAACGATCCCGAAGACCGAAGAAATAGGAAACTCTTCAGCGTGGATGAAAGCGATGGCACAGTACAAATACCGAAGGAAAGACTTGTTCTCTTTTCAGGCAAAGATATCCATTACGTTTCTTTTCAAGACGAAAGATGACACGTCACTTTGTCTTCTTAGGAGGGGCGTGTGTCAAGTTATATCTTGCCTGAAGGCCATAATTTCGCAATTATGAGATCCACAAGTTTATTTATTTAATTTTGGAAAGACTATTTCATAATTCGCTCAATTTTATTATTTATATAAAAGAAGATTTATTTTAGACAAATTGTGATAGATAAAATTATTAATATGTAATATGTTAGGTTTGTAATTAATTTTAGACTTATCTAGTTAAGAAATGATATTATTATTTTCGTTAATTACTATATGTAAGATACTGCCAAATAGTATTTAAAGGCAGAGATGTTATTATAATGGCTTTTTGCTTTTTATACTATCGATCTTAAAACTTGTGATTGGGATATCTTTTAATATTATTTACGAGTAAAACTCCAGCTTTTATCTTGATTGATTTGCAAACCTGCACGGCTTCCAGAACCATCAGATAATTCTCATTGAAGCTTAGACCTAATATTCAGCAAAGTTATAAAGGTTTTGATAAAGATTAACCCCTAGACAACAGAAATTATTTATTGATACTGAACCCGCGTGTCCTCATCGATAAAATATCTCGACACGTTTTTGGGTGTATATGAAAGAAAGAGAGAGATAATACATATATATATATATATATATATATATATAATATATATATATATATATATATATATATATATATATATATATATATATATATATATATATATATATATATATATATATATTGTTATGCGTGCTGGTACGTAATACATATTACGGTTATTACGTTGTTGTTACCGTTATTTATTTACATATGGTTATTAGTTATTATTGGCTATTGTTGGCGCTACATATTGGCTATTATACTATAATATATATACATGTTATGTCCCAAAAGTATATTCATAATGTTATATATTATATTATATATATATATATACATACATATTATATGTTATTATATATATATATATATATATATATATATATATATGTTGCAACTGTTCTGTATGAATGTGAGACGTGGGCATTAAACTCTAAGAAAATTAAAATATAAAAAATAAGAGTTGTGGTTTTGGAAATAAAAGATTTACGAAATGAAAATATATCAAACTCTCTCTCTCTCTCTCTCTCTCTCTCTCTCTCTCTCTCTCTCTCTCTCTCTCTCTCTCTCTCTCTCTCTCTCTCTTTCTCTCTCTCTCTCTCTCTCTCTCTCTCTCGATAGAATTAGAAATGTAAGGATTAGGAATATGTGCTATATGAGAAATGTCTGATGAAGGGTTGGCCGACACACCAGGTGCGGTGCAGTGTGGTGCGGTGCGGTGCGGTGCGGTGCGGTGCGGCGTGCAACACAAATACAATGTATCTGTTCGGTGCAATTTTTAAAATATAGATGTGCGGTGCGATGCGGTGTGGCGCGCTGTGTGGTGCGGTGCGCGGTGCGCATTGAAACATAGATGTGGGGTGCGGTGCGGTGCGACAAAAATGACTTTTGATGCGGTGCGGTGCGGTGCGGTGCTCAAAATTCCGGTGCTTGGCCAACCCTAATCTGATGGAAAGAGCTAATCAATGGGTACTACTAAAATAATATGTACAAGTGCTTAGAATGGATGATAAAATAACAAGGTTAACAAATTTTACATTCTTTTCTGTTGTCTATAAATCGATACTTGCTTTTATGTATTTTGTTGTGCTGAATTCAAAAATCGTATTGGTTTTTGTCTGTTTCGTCCAGTTTTGACACTATTCACATGTAAACATGGAAAAAAATTGCAAAAAAATGATATTTTTCCCGTGAACAGAGACAAAACGGTTGGGTATACAAAAAGATAATCTAAATAAAATGTGTGTGTAGGTGTGTGTGTGTGTGTGTGTGTGTGTGTGTGTGTGTGTGTGTGTGTGTGTGTGTCTTGCCCTGTGTGTATTGTGGTGTGAAAATTTTATTTTGAGAGGATAGATAATAGTGATATTAGCGGTTTTTCATTAATGAAATGGGAAAAAGATATTTTTTGGTATTTTTGCCCTTCTGGCTTATGAATGAGGGCAAAACTGAACCTTGTGGACAAAGACCAATATAATTTTTGGATTCAGCGCAAAAAAATACATAAGAAAGGAGTCTTATAAACAGGTCAATAAAAATTTTGTTCCCAGTATAATAATAATAATATTAATAATAATAAAAATAATAATAACACTGGGGAACAAATTTTTGTTGACTTGTATTTAAGACTTGTTTCTTATGTAGTTTTTTGCGCTGAATCCAAAAATTATATTGGTGTTTGTCTATAAGGTCCAGTTTTGCCGCCATTCACTTGAAAACTAAAAAAAAAATGTTAAATTTTTTTTTAAACATTTCATAAATGAAAAACCGCTATATCTTTTTTATTATTTGTCTTATCAATTTGAAATTTTCACAGCATATATATTTGGGCAAGATGCACATATTTTATTTACATTAGCTGCGTTTCCAGAAGCCAGACTGCAGCCCGGGTGGGCACACAGGCGCACATGCATCGTTTACAAAGCCCGTTTGCGCACTTCTACGTCACGTAAACGTCACAGTCAGGCGCCCGTTGTTAAATCCTCTATTTCTCGGGAATAATAAACGGGCGAGCTGCGCGGGAAGAATACTTTGTTTACAAACAAATATCTTTATACAGGTATCTTAAATGATTTGCCTAATTTTATTATTTTAATTAACTTCATACAATCAGGTTACTAATATATCGTATCATTTCACAAAAAATAGATACATATATTAGAGTATTGTTTGCCACTGCCAGTTGATCCTATTTGCGCGCTCGGTCGTGTTTCCAGGTACCTAAAATTTCCTGTTCTCTGATTGGTTACTTAATTTTTCAATTCGAAGCGTTTTGAGTCGATTTGCACACGGCCAAATTCTGGCTTGAACGCAGCCATTACCTTCATATCCAAAACTGTTTTGGAATTATGTCTCACGGAAAACGGCTTATTTTTATAATTTTTTCCTGTTTACATGTGAATAGTGCCAAAACTGGAACTAACAAGCAAAAACCAATATGATTTTTGAATTACGCATGAAAAAACATGTAAGAAACAGATATTCTTTGTCTTGTCAAAAATTCTTTGTTGACCAGTTTAGTAGATTGGTTAAGAAGGTTTTTATGTCGTAAGTGGTAGGCAATAGGAGAAGAGGCAAGCCCAAATGTAAATAGGTTGATGGAGTAAATGAGCTATTTATAACAAGGAGGATTAGTTTGGATGAAGGAAATAGATTAACGCATGATGAGATCACTTGGAGAAGAGTAGTACTTGGAAAGTTCCGTTGAGGGTTGCAATTAATTGAACAACCTGGAACAATGCAAATAAGTGAGTAGCAGTCCCAATTTGCAACTGACACCACCCCGCAGTTATGTGCGGAAACGGTGATGAGTGCAATTAATACACAGAGTGTCCTACTCGCTCTTGGTCCCCAGATGTACGATTATAGAAATGAAAGCAATGGTCACAATTCAATAACATTTTGTATTGGCATACCTTGGTATGTGAGAAGCGTGGTGACATCACAGCAAGTGTTGGAAGTGATTGCCATTAACAACAAGACATGCCAGCACATGCTTCTCCATGTTACGGATTGTTGCTGGCAACATATCTGGAGTCACAGCGTTAATTTACTGTAGAAATGCTGTCTTTTAGTTCCAAGAGATTTCAACACGCTTCTCACGCACGAAGGTATGTCTGTGGTAGCATTTATTAACTTCTTCCCTTTACTATCATTCTCTATAACCTCAAATCTGGCGCCAGGAGTGAGTGGAACACCCTGCATATATATATATATATATATATATATATATATATATATATATATATATATATATATATATATATAGTATATATATATATTGCTATATATATATATATATATATTTATATATATATATATATATATATAAGGTGTATATCTATATATATATATATATATAATAACCTATTTTGTGGGGAAATCTCTCAATCACCAACTTTAATCAAGTGCCGACATGCTTTTAAAAATTTTAAGACACGGAATGTGACAAAAAAAAAGAGGCATGTTTGAGGCCTTATATTTATGAGGGAAAGAAATGAGAATGAGCACAGCATCCAAGTTGAAGAAAATAATAAATGAGTCTCACCGCACATTAAGTACTTTTTTTGTAGGAAACATCGCCCATTTGTGTTCGCTTATTGCCAGAAATTGCTTAAAAATGGATTTTGTTTTTAAATTTGTAGAACAGCAAAACTTTCTGGAAGCTTTTTTATTTTAATATATTATTTATTTATTTATTTATTTATACATATCACCATTTCCAGCATGGTTGCAAGGTGGTGTTGGTGGGTGATAAATACTAAAAAATATCACCACCATTCACGAAAAGAACAATATGGTAGAAGGGGGTTTTCAGCCCCTTGCCACCAGTGGAAGAAAATTTTTATAATTTACTTCATATGAATCGACCGCTTGGAGAAATGCAGCTTCACCTCCTGCAATTTAATATTTCAAATCTCTTCTTTATTATTTCATTTTTCTGATTTAATTTTTTATAATAATTAAAAGAAAAATGAAATTAAAAATTTTGCCACTTCTCCATCCAAAACTTCAAATGAAATTGATTTAAATGTAAAAATAAAATTTTGCATTTTTTTTTTTTTTTTTTTTTTTGCATTTTAATATATATAGCAGCAGTAGCAGGCAGAGAGTATATATATATATGAGAGCAGCATATATATATATATATATATAGTTGGTTATTATATATATATATAAGTTAAGTTGGTTATATATATATATATATTAGTTGTTGAGTTATATACATATATATATATATACCTGTATATATATATTATTATTATACACATATATATATATATATATTATGTTATTATTATTATATATATAGTTATTACATATACAAGTATATATATTATTATTATTATTATATATATACATATATATATTACATATATATATATATATATATATATATATATATATATTATATTATTATATATATTATTATTATACATAGCGTCGTATCATATTAAAGAAGAATATATATACATACATATGTATGCTATGCTGTTATTGGCTGGTTGCTGCTAAGGCTAAGGCTGCTATATATACATATTATATTATTATTATTATAGCGCGTATGTATATATATATATAATATATATATATATATTATTATTATTATATGTTAATGTTAAATATATTATTGGGAAGATATATATACATATATATATATATATATATATATATATATATATATATATATATATATATATCTGCTGCCGCTCAATCGGTAGATGACAGAGTCGCATGGCAAGGGAGAGGGTTCGATTCCTACTCCGGATCCTAGGTAGAAATTACCTAGAGAAGTTTCCCTGCTAGAATATAGGGTTATGCCCGTGAGGTGAGAACTTTTATATATATATATATATAGTATAGTTATATATATATATATATATATATATATATAGTTATATATATATATATATATATATATATATATATATAATTTTTTCTTAGTCATCATTTACATATTTATCATAGATTGTAAATAAAAAGATTAATTTAATCTTGCAAATATTGTAGAATTAACACATATTACTCAAAAGAAATCTCTATTGATTGTCTGCACAGAAGAGTCATTATAGTAAGTAATCTAAAAGTAATCTTTCTTCCTTGTTTTTTTTTTTTTTTTTTTTTACGTCTCTCACCACTGCTCACGGGCAAAGCCCTATTATTCAAGGAGGGGGTGTTAAAATCAACAAAAATTCAACTAACACAAATTACGCAGATGAGCACAGACGTGGGCTTTAAAGTGAGGGAGATTAAATTGAGTAGGAAACACAGAAGATGGAAGAGAATTCCACAGAACAGAGGTGGCAGGAAAGAAGGAGGCACTGCAGAACCAGTCTGGAGTTGCTGATATCAACAAAAACTCATGTGCCGACACAGCACCCCTTGTGCTACGAGGGCGTCTTAAAGGTGGTGGTAGCAGGCGAGTGGAAAGTTCCTCGAGCACTCTGCCGCTGTAGTACCTATAGAAAAGAGATAGATCACCAACACGTCGCAAAGATAGAGGGTCAAGTGAACTAGAAAGTACAGGACAGTTGATAAGTCTTTTTGCCTTTGACTCGACCCTATCCAAAAGCCGGGTGAAACCTGAGCCCCCCCAGATATGAGAACAGTACTCCATACAAGGGCGGATGAGGCCCTTGTATAACTGGAGTAACTGTGAAGAGGAAAAAAAGTCTCGCAGTCTAAACAGAACTCCCAGCTTCTTTGAGGCCGCCTTAGCAACCGTTGTGATGTGAGGTTTCCAAGACATTTTTTTGTTTATGTTAAGGCCAAGGATGTTTATATTGTTGACAGGAGAGACGAGAGAACCGTCGAAAGAGATAGGAAAGTTAGAAGGTGTCTTAGAGAGGGAGATTTGTAGAAGTTGAGTTTTTAAAGAATTGAATTTCACAAGGTTCCGAATGACCCCAATCTGGAAATTTATCCAGATCAGCTAGAATAAATCGGAAAGATTAAGACGAGAGGCAATTCTAGAATTAAAAGAAGGAGCAGAATTGAAATGAGTTGAAGAATGAAGGGTCGAGTCATCGGCATATGAGTGAATAGAGTTAGATGTGCAGGTGAGAAGATCATTAATGAAAAGTAGGAATAAAGTAGGAGATAAGACAGAACCCTGAGGAACACCACTATTGACAGAAAAGGAAGAAGAAGTCGCCCCATCAACAACAGCCGATATTGAGCGATTTGAAAAAAAACTAGACATAAGTAAGCAAAGAGAAGGAGGAAACCCAAAGGAAGGGAGCTTGGAGAGCAGTGACGCGTGCCATACCCGGTCAAATGCTCTGGATATGTCAAGCGCCACCACGCAAGTCTCCCCGTAGTTCCTAAGGGCGGAAAACCATAAATCAGTAAGATAAAGTTAATCGCCAGTAGACCGAGCGCCAAAGCCGTACTGTCGATCGGAAAGAAGTGAATGAGATTCCAGATGATCTAAGAAGTGAGAGTTGAGAAGAGTTTCAAAGATCTTAGATAGAATACAAGTGAGAGCTATAGGGCGATAGACGATAGTTCAAATTATCAGAGCGGCTTCCTTCTTTCGGAATAGGTTGGACATGTGCAAGCTTCCAACAGTGAGGGAAAGTGCTAGAATTGAGACATAGAGAGTATAGTTGAACTAGGGGCGGGGATAGCACGGAAGCACAATTCCTCAAAACTCGGGGAGGAATGCCATCCGGGCCACCCGCCTTCCTAAGGTTCATAGATTTCAGGAGCCCATGCACCCGATCAAATGTAATCACAGGCAAAGGCATAGGACACCTGAGAGAAGGAGGAGGAAGAGGAATGCCAGAATCGTCCAGGATTGAGTTAGAGGATTTAAGAGGCCAAAGAGATTGGCCTTTTCAGTTGAGAGTTTATAAGCAACAGAACCATCAGAGCGAATAAGAGGAGGGAAAGGCAGATTTACAGAAGTTGTAGAGATGTTTTTGGCAAGAGGCCAGAAAGATTGTGTCAGTAGGAGAACCAAGGAGGTTAGCGCACTTTCGTTTGATGAAAGCCCGCTTTGCTCGTCGAAGAGTATCCCTGCAACGATTTCTAGCTGAATGAAAATTAGCAAGAGTGATAGGAGAACGAGAATTTTTCCACTCCCGATACGCACTGTCTTTAGCCTGAATGGCCAGAGAACAAGCACGATCGAACCATGGATTATGATATATGAAAGATGAATGAAGAAGGAATGAACCTGCTCATCCCATCAACGATTACAGCCTCCCACCTTATCGGCAGAAGTCGAAGCGTCACCAGAGACAAAGTGTCATTCCACTATAGCGTAGAAGCAACGCGTTCAATCGGCCCGATCAAATGCTGAAAAACGCGTGGGGCAGGATGGAGCTGTTGGAGAGAAAGTATAAAATTAAGATATAAGGTTGTGGTCGATTTACCAATAGGAGCGAAAAGTGGTATTAAACAGAGAAGGACTAGTGGTAAAACATAGGTCAAGTAAGTTCACATCTGCTGGGACGATCCGGAATGTAGGTTCTTTAATTAGTTGCCCCAGATCGTTGAGAATGCTGAATGATCCGGCCTCCTCCCCCCCCACCTAAATCTGTATGAGAGGACCCCAACCATTCAGTGTTGTGTACACTGGAAACCCTAAATAGAGGACTTCAGTATTTGGATGAGAAGATATAACAGTCTCGTGAGAAGTAAAAAGATATTCAAAAAAGAGATGTGAAAATCTGTTCTGTTAGGAGAATGTGTAGCAGAAGCACAAGATTATTGGAGTAGAAGGGAGAAACATTTTAAGCCATAGAACATCGGAATTAGGAGATTCGGATTCTCGAGACGCGTTATAGGAGTGTTTATGTTTACATAGGCACATACCCACCCTTCAGATGGAAATTGTGAAATAAGTTGTAATTGATACGTTAAATGAGTTAGAGGATGAATCTAGCCATCTGAGTCCCAGACAAGAGCAAAAGAAAATAGAGTTAGAGGGTGGATATTCCGCCAGAGGCAAAGTTCGAGTTTAAGCCGCGGATGCTGATGTGTCGAAGAGAGTCCGCGCCCGTGCAAATTTGCCATCCCACACGCCACACAATACAGATACAGCAAAACAAAAACAACAGACAAAAACAAACAGACAAAAACAAACAGTCAAAAAAAAAATGAAATCAGGATAAAATTGTTTGTACGCTAAAACCTAAATTTAAAATAGGAAATTATAAAACACTAAAACCGTATTTACAGAAATTTTTTAAAGATCTAGAGAGTTAAAGCACACAAAATCTACACACTAAACTAAAACACATTAAAACTACACACACACACTCCCACACACACGCAGACAAACAAAATAACTTAAACAAATGACTAAAATAAAAGCTAAATTTAAAAGTACCCCAACGTAATGAAAACCTGCATTAAAACCGTAAAATTTAAATTTAAAACCTTATATTAATAAAACGGGTAAATAAACCAAAAATCCTATTCATATAGATATTAACTCTTTAAAAGAAAAAGCAAAAAAAACAATAAAACCAAACTTAGCTTAAAGTTTCAAGAAGGTAAAATTTTCGCAGCAAATCTTCATTTATTAATTATATAAATATGATAGTGACGTAAAAAATATTAGGAAAGCAATTAACACTAAAACAACACTAGGGAATAATAAGTTAATTAAAATAGGTGGACAACTAAAATAAAATTTAAACACACGATTAAAATAACACAGGGAAGACCAAACACACGAATCAACCTCACAGCACGAGCTTCAACTATTATATCCCATTTATCATTTACATATATCATTTACAGAACCGTCAATATATTAAGTAATCTAAAGTAATCTCAATCCCTTATCTGTTCAGATCCGTCCTTATAGTAAGTAATCTAAAAGTAATCTCTATTCCTTGTCTGTACAGAAGCGTTATTATAGTAAGTAATATTTATTCA
>JABUQX010070714.1:32500-35000 GCA_015478945.1 Trachelipus rathkii | reverse complement strand
TTGCCTGGCCTCTTCGGGATGCTGGCTATATATATATATATATATATATATATATATATATATATATATATATATATATATATATATATATATATATATATATATATATATATATATATATATACCACAAAAATAGCTTTAAAGAAGTTGACACAGAAGCTAGTCTGATGATATAAATCTTTATTTAAAAATGGGATAAAAAGATAAAGAATCCACAACACAGAAATAGGTGGAATGGGAACGACATCAATATATAGTCTTAAGATATAAATCTTCATTAAAAATGGTGAATATTTCGTGTTATGATGGAGATATGAAAATATTGAACTTTAACAAGTGAACTTCTTGGCCAACTTCATTCTCCAAATAGGAAAAAAAGGACAGTTTCAAAAAAAAAAAAAAAAAAAAAAAAAAAAAAAAAAAAAAAACTTCAAAAAGAACAAAAAAAAAGAACAGCTTAATACAAAATACAAAAAGGATAGTTAAAGAGACAGTTTAAACTTTAAAGGAATGCCAAAAATAAGGAAAAAATTAGTGCAATTAATAATAGTAATAATAATAATAATAATAATAATAATAATAATAATAATAATAATAATAATAATAATAATAATAATAATAATAATAATAATAATAATAATAATAATAATAATAATAATAGTAATAATAATAATAAAGTAGTAGTAGTAATAATAATAATAATAATAATAGTAATAATAATAATAATAATAATAATAATAATAATAATAATAATAATAATAATAATAATAATAATAATAATAATAATAATAATAATAATACATTAATATATTAATATTATTATAAATATTATTAATATTAATAATACACACACAAATCAGAATACATATTAATAATAAGAATCTTATTTCAAACAATATACACTTACACAATAATTGTGGAAACTTTAATTACTTTCTAATCATAGATTTTAAAATATATCTAAAAATATTTAATTACATTTGTAATTAAATATTTTTAGATATATTTTAAAATCTAATTAAAGATCAGTTAAAGATCTTCATGTTTAACTTTGGAATATATTATTATTATTATTATTATTATTATTATTATTATTATTATTATTATTATTATTATTATTATTATTATTATTATTATTATTATTATTATTATTATTATTATTATTATTATTATTATTATTATTATTATTATTATTATTATTATTGTTATAAAACCTCCATTAGAGTAAGTAATCTATAAGTAATCTCTATTCCTTGTATGTGTAAGCGATTTTCTTTCTTTAAACATTATGTAATTTACTATGTATAAGAATTCAAAATATTTTGATGGACAAAAAATATTCTTGAAAAATACGTAAAAAAAAAAAATGTGTGAACTTAAAGGACAAGTTCGATGTTCAACTAAAATAATTTTAATATTAAAAACTTGCTCAAATCACTTTTACAATTTATCAAGTTTTTACGAATTTTTCAGCGTAAAAATATTTGATCGAGTTCCAAAACGTCGATCCAGAGTATTTTTCTTTATATCTAACGTTTGAGATTTGATCACAATCTGAATTGCCGATTTTGAATGGCTCTATCTCGAAAAAAAAAACCCGGCATTTAAATCAATATTATTTAAAAAATATAAAATTGTAAAGTAGCAAATTTTATAAGTTTATAATTAGATATTCAAAAATATTCCAAAGAAATATATTTAAATATTAAAAATATATAAAAATATATAATTGAATATCTAAAAATATCTACATATTTATAATTAGATATTTTAAAATGTATATGAATTTATAATTTGATGTTCAAAAAATATGCAATAAATATATTATTATATCTTGAAAATTTCTAAAATTTATAATTAGGAATTTAAAAATATTTATAAATATTTTTAAATATGTAATTAGATATTTAAAGATATCTAAAAATATATAATTTGATATTCAAAAATATTTTAAAAATATATGTATATATAATTAAATGTTCAGAAATAGATAATAAGATTTAATTAGATATTTAAAAATATCCATAAATATATTATTAGATATCAAAAAAGGATATATTTACATTTAGATATTTAAAAACATTCAAATATCTAATTGTATTCTTATATGTAAAAAATTTAAACATGTATAATTAGATATTTAATAATCAAAATCTAGAAAGATCTAAGAGAAGTAAAAGATAACCATTAAATATAATAGATATAATATAATTAGATATATTCAAATTAAAAAGATATGAGTTGAGGTAATAAATTACATAAATATAAAACATGATGAAGCATGAGTAACATGCAGCGTGTTATCCCTTTCTTAATGAATAATAATAATAATAATAATAATAATAATAATAATAATAATAATAATAATAATAATAATAATAATAATAATAATAATAATAATAATGATTTATATTACATATATATATATATATATATATATATATATTAAATCAAAATAAATATATATATATATATATTATTATTATATATATATATATTA
>JABUQX010070714.1:15000-27500 GCA_015478945.1 Trachelipus rathkii | reverse complement strand
TCTTTTTATCGGATAACAAATTCCCCAAAAATTAGGGTGGACCAAAATTTTAAAATTTTCATAAGTAAGGGGGAAACCAAGAATAGATTGGAAAAATTAGAAAGAAAAAATTAAAAACGGGGAAGAAAGGGGGGCCATTTGGCCCATTTCTTCTGTATAAGCGGGAAAGGCATTTATGCATTCAGTTAAATAGGGGTTTTTGTTTAATTTTTAGGGGATGGTTTTCTTGCCCAGAGGGAGGTTTTGGGAAGGTTTTGCAAACTCGGGATTGAAACAATTTTTAAGGAAAAGGTGGTTGTATGCGAAAGATTAATTGTATAAATGTAAGTAGTCACTTCCATATAAAAATAATAATTGACGAAAGCCAAAATTGGGTTAGTTATTTTAAGTTATTAAGGTAGGTATTATAGTTAAGATGGGGGCATGGTGGACCATAAAAAACTTTAAGTTATTTAGCATGTGAGGGGATGGGTTGGAAGATTGGTAATTTAATAATTTTATAATTTATCATTTAGTATTTGGAACTAAGGCCAAATTGGTAGGGATTTTGTAAGTTCAAAAAAAACCAAATTGGGAACAAAAGCCCCTAGGGGTTGCTTCGTAGATTTGCCCATAGGAGGCCCCATTGTTTGGGATTGGTGGGGGTTGGGGGGGAACTGGGAAACGTCCCGATTAGCCCCAATGTGGGCTTTTTTACTTATTTCTCTATATTTCTTCTTAAAGTTTTCTTATAATATATTTACTATTACTATTAATATATATTAAGAACATGGTATATATAATTGATGATGTTGCATTAATACCTTTTACTAACTAATATTTATAAATATATAACATTTTATATTAAATATATATATTGTATATTAATATGGGGGGGCAAAAATTTTAAGATTGTGACCAGCTAAGGGAAAAATTTTTCTGAGTTAAACAATTTTTGAAAAACAAGCTGCGTTGGGGGAGGTCGGTATAAGAAATTTCGGGACTTTTGCAAAAACCCGGAGTTTTGTTTTGAGGGCAAGGATTTGAGTCTATATATATTTATTATATTATATATTTTTTATATATTATTATATATAATTATATATTAAATTTAATATATATTTATATATATATATATATTATATATATATATATATTTAATTATATTTATCCAACAAAGCCAAATTTAAGGGGGGGGGCTTGAGGGGGAGCCAAGGCGGGGAAAAAGAGGGTTTGAGGGGGAGGGGATGATTTTTTCCAATAACGCCTGGTTTAGGGCAAGGGGCCGGGGGGAGGAAACCCCTTGTTGATTACCCAAAATTTAACCCAGAAAAGAAGCGGGGGTCCCAGGGAAAGATTCCCCCCCCTCCCCGGAGGGGGGAAAAAAGTCCTACCCCCTTTCGTTCCCTGGAAGGCTGAGGGAGAACACCCCGACTTCCTTCTTATTCAGGGGGGGGGCGGGGGTTTTTCTCCCTGGGGGGTTAATAACCCATTTTTAGTTTTTTAAAAAACAAAAAATTTTCTTTTTAAAAAAACTTAAATGGGGTACCTTAAGGGGGTTTAGGAAACCCGCCCCGGGTGGGCAGGGAGGAGAGTTCTTTGGGTCCTCTCCAGCCTTTTGGGACGGCGGCAAAAAGGGGTTAAAAGGGGAAACTTGATTCCCCACCCTCCGGGGGAAGGGGAGGGTTCTCCGGGACCCCCGCCTCTTTTGGTAATTTTGGGTGTCACTAGGGTTTTCCCTCATTGGCCCCTCCCCCTACGGGGCTATGGGGGGAAAAAAAAAACAATCCCCCTATCTGTTATACCTGGTGGGGCTCGAAAGCCCCCCTTTAATGGGGGGCTGTTGTATATATATAATATATTTATTTATATATATATTATTTAAATAATATATTATTATATATTATATTTTATTATTATATATAAATACTATATATATTATAATTTATCATTTATATAATATATTTTGATTTAAATAGGGGGCTTATAAAATTGTTCCTTGACTTTTCCCAGTTTCACATATAGTTTACTGATAAAGTCTTTGAGCACACTTTTATCTTCTATTTTCCTATAGGTACTGAGTGGGCAAGGGTGCTCGAGGGGGGGGGGAAACTTATCCACCCCGGGGCGTATTTACCACCCACCTTTAACGTTCGCCCTCGAGCCAACAAAAGGGGGATGCTGTGTTATCTTGCCACATGATTTTTGTGGTGATTATTTTGGTTAAACTCCCCCCACTTTTCCCAAGGGCCTGACGTCTTGCGGCTCATTCTCTTAGCGTTTAATTTTGAATTTAAGCGTTGTTTTCGATTCTGAGGCGTTGGTAAAACACCCCCCCTTTTTAAAAAACTTTAAGGGGGGGCTCGGGGCCCAGTGGAAATGGTGGTTGACAAAACTGTTAAATATAAATATTTTATATATATTATATATATTACTAAATTATATACAATAAATTATATTACTATTATATTTATATAAATATATATAATTATATTTATATATATTATTTAAATAATATATATCTATATATATTATTATTATATATTATTATATATATTATATATCATTAGTGATGGTATCGGATTTAACCCAATGGTATTTCTGTACTCCGTGGTTTAATTTGGTCGAATTTTTGAAGAGGGTATTTCCAGTATCGGGGGGAATTTTTGAAGGGAGGTATCGGGTGTCCAAGTTTTAAAAAAGTTGCCCCAAAATACCCTTAACCGAAACCCACACCAATTTTGGCATCCTTTTAAAAAAATGATTTTAATTATAATTAATATATTATATAATTATATATATATATTATAATATATATAAAATTACATATATATTATATATTAAATTATATATATTTATTTAATAATATTTATATATATAATTATTAATATAATAAATATATATATATTATTAATTTATTATATATATATATATATTATAATATTTATATATATATTATATATATATATTTATATTATTATAATATATAGGTTATATAATAAATATATATTTTAATTATTTATATATATATCATTAAATATATTATTATAATTAAATAATACATATATATTATATATATATATAATATATTTATTATTATATTATAATATTAATTAATATTAATATATATTTATATATTTATTATTAATATTTAATATATTATATATATATAATTATATATATAATTATTTTATATATTTTTATATATAATATAATATATAATAATACCCATTTGGGTTCCCCGCATTTTGCGGCAGGGGAGTTTTGTTGTTAGGGTTGGGGGAAAAAAGGTTTGGAAGGGCTTATCCAAACAAACCATTTTCCGGGAAAAAAAGGGGGGCAAGGGGATTTTTTGATAGAAGGGGAGGGTGTTTCAAAGGTTAACTGCTAAATTGCAGGACAAAGAATTTAAAAAATTTTTTTTGCTCCCAGGGGTCATTGACTGTGTTATATGATCATTAATGTATCTAATTGGCAACTCGTTTTCAAGGAATTAGACGCTACTTCTTTCTTTTTTTCTTAAATTGACATTATTTTTATTTTCAGCATATTATATAAATATTCAGGATCTTAAGAATTATAATTTTAATCTATATAATTTTAAATTTTTTTCAAATTTTTATTATATTTAAACTGTATATTCTTAAATAATTAATGATACGGGATTATAATATTTAATATATATTATATCTTATAAAATATTCTTATTATAAATTATAATATATATATTTAATTATTTATATTATAATAATTATATATATATTAATAATGTTATATTGAAATATATAGATGTTAACTTACATATTAACAGATAATATATATATTATATTTGTATTACGGTCTTATATATATATATTAAATTAGTTATTATTAATACATAATATATATATTATTTTTATTTTGTTCAATTGTGTTATTACGGTATATTAATCAGTGTAACAGTAATTATTTTTAAAATTCTGATATTCAAATTTTACTAAAATATTTTAAATCATACGGATATAACTTAATAATAAGAATATTTTTATTATATATTATATATATTATATATATATAATATTAATAATATAATATATATTATTTAGTATATATTACAGTAAATATTATATAAATATATATATATATATATTATATATATTATTATATATATATTTAAATTATATAATATATTATATATAAATATTATATAATATTGTATAGTTCATATATATATATATACTAAATATTATTATTACGGTATATTATTAAATAACAGATATTTTGATACTAGTAATGGATATATGCATCAAAATATATTATATAATAATTATATAAATAGATTAATATTTTTATTAAAATATATTATAAATTATATATCGTATTATATTATATATATATATATTATATATTAAATATTATAATAAATATTATAAATATATATATATTATATATAGGGGTTTCCACCCACTTTTCTTGGGAAAGGGTTTTTAATGGGGACAATTCAGGAAATGGATGGACCAGACATCAGTATAAAAATTACAAGGTTCAGGGGAAACAAACGTTATTTCAGTAACAATGCGGTTTATAGAAAGCAAGAGGGAAATTCTAAATAAAAAAACTATAAAAAAAAGCTTAAAGTTGCATGCGATTTGATTTAATTTTAATCTCTAGAAGGCTTGATATTTTTTTGGAATTATATTACTAGGCAAAAAATGCAAAATTAAAAAATCGCTTCAACGGATTCGGATTGTATTTGATAAGGTGAAATCATTCATTGTAAAAGGGGATGTCACAAAAGTTGCGGAATGGAAACAGCAATTCCATTTAATCTTACATTTTTCTATTCAATGACTATTCTTTCTATTTTTAATTTTTTCACTAATAACACTTATGCATGTTTTTTTTGTTTGGTATAAGATTTTGTTTTTCCCAAGTTCCATTTCCTCTCGTTTGAAGGGTGATTGGGGTTATGGATTGTGGTTTTTAGACTGTATATGAAGAACTTAATTTTATTTCTCTCTCCTCTTTTTCTTTTTTTAGGAGGAATTTATACTTTTGAGGTGTTTTTTTTTTATAAGGGGCTTTTGGGACGGGAGTGATTTTACGGAGTTGAAGTGAGATGCATTTGTATTTGAACATCATTACTTAAAATTTAAATTCAGAATAACAAAAAAAATTTTAACTAAATGCCAGTGGTGGGGGACGTTTCCAACTGAAACCCCACCCAGGGTTTAATTTTTTTCAGGGTGGTTTGGGTTTTTAAAAGGGACCTGAATTCCCAAAGGGGGAAATACTTTGTAAAAAAGTTTATTGTTTAAAAAAAAAGGGAAACTGTTGATCTATTCTAAAAAACATGGGGACGCCCCAAGCCCCGAGTTTCACATCAAAGAGGGACCATTTGGAAATTTAAATTTCCCAAAAAACCTTTTCAAGGGGCAGGGAGGGGGGGGAACCAAACATTTCATTGGGAAAAACACTTTTTCTGTTGTTGGTGTTCTAAATAATACAAATAATAGTGAAAAGTGTAGTTGCAACTGGAAAAATTTATTGCCATTCCATCAACTTCTATTCATAATCAACAAATTGTAAATGACCCTGATTGTTCTCTATTTATTAACCAAACCAAAAAAAACCAAGTTTATTTCCAATTCAGTTTTCATCTTTTGCAATTAAAAAGGGATGATTGTTTTACAGATCTTGAAAATTAACATATGGGGCAATTTAAAGGGGTTGATAGATTTGGGGATAAATTTGTCTGTTTAAAAAACTCGTGTTGCCCAAGATTAATAGGGGGGGGAAAACATTAAAATTTTAATTGTTTTCCCAAGATAAGTTTTGGCTGTAGTCCAAAAAAATTTAAGGAAATGGAGGAACGCCGATGAAAAAATGGTATTATTTATTGGATTTTAAAAAAAACATGGGGGGACTTTTGCTTTCCCTTATTTTTTCTTAGGGAAAGGCAAAAAGGGGGCCACAAATGCCACTTCTACTTTTGGGCAGTGAAGGGGCTCATTTTTCTTTTACCCCCTTGAATTTAAAAAATTCAAAAAATATTTTTTGGAATGTTTCCTTAACTTTTTCCTTAAGAGACTTGATTTTAGTTTTTTTTCTTCTATAGTTACCTGGGAATCAATGTTATAATTGTTTTATTTGGTGGAATGTGGCCAAAATTTTATTAAAATTTAGGGATCTGATTATTTTGCATGGGGAATGGAAATGCGACAGTGGAAGGAAGGGAGGGGTTTTCTATAAAATTAAAGGGCAAATTTAGGAAAGGGAATCTGAAAAAGGAAACCCATAGGGGTTTCTGATTATTTTTCTCAAAAAGGGGGAAAATATTTAAGTGTAAACCATGCCTATAAAAGAATTTCTATGGGGAAAGTTTATTCATTTAAAAAGGGTTTGTAATCCCCCACTTTCAAAAAAATTGTTGGGGGGGAAAAAAAAATGTAAAGGGGCTGTCCCATAGGAGATATGAAAGGGAAACATCTCCAAAAGAGTTTAAAAAACAGGAAAACCAAAAAGGAAGGAAGAGAAATTTAAAAAAGGTTGAAAAAAAAAGAAATTATCCTTGGCTAAAAGTATATCTAAGACACGCCCACATAGGGACAAAAGATGTTTCAAAAAACTCTAAATGGGCGTTATTTAAAGGAGGAAGACGCTTATTAAAAAAATCCAAAAAAAAAATTTCTGACAGAGCTTTGAGAAAAGAAAAAAAAAGTTAAACCTTTAAATTCTTTCCCAAAATTTTACCTCAATCTATTAGTTCACCATTTTGGAAGTTTACTTAAACCTAGGCCATTTAAAGTTAAGGGTCTTTTAAAAATATATTTTCCATTTGTTAAAACACAAAGCTGTTTTTTAACTTCTCTCTTTGGAAAAAAAAAAATAAAAAAAGGATTGCGGTTTTTGACGGGGCTTATGGAATTGACTTGTTTTTGAATAACTAAAAAAAAAAAAAAATTTTTTTTTTTAAAATTTTCATTTTTCCATGATTTGATGAAACCAGGTTTGTTAAAGTAAATTTAAGAAATTAATTTTTAAATTGGTATGGAAAAACTGGAGGGAAAAAATTAAAAAAATAGGGCTTAGGTGTGGGGATTTAAATAATTATTTTTATATGCCAAAAAATTAAAACGAACACGCTGGGTCAGGGGAAAAAAAATTTGCGGATTTTGGGGTCCAAGGGGGGGGAAAAAAGTTTCAGGGGGGGCGATTTTCAAATTCAAAATTTTTCAAATTGTGAAACCCTGATATATTAATAATATAATATATTTTATAAAATTTTTATTTATATTATAATATATTATATATATATATATAATATTAATATATATTATTATAATTTATTTAATAAATATCAATCAATCAATGAAATCTCACCAATAGTGAACAACTATCTAACTACATTTTATAACATAACTCATATTAAATTAAATCCAACACTTAACATTCTAATCACTATATACTAATACTTACATTATTAATATATACCTAATATTACATAATACATCAAAGTCTAAACTTATAAAACATAACAAATACTTGAAGAAACATAAACCTCAATATATAATTACTATAAACCGCACGTCCTAATACATATCATCTAAGATATCACATTACCAAATCAATATACGCTCAAATCGTCAAACATATTCTACTACACAAACTCATACTATTACTATTACATACCTTTAAAACTCCAAACACTACCACCTCTACACAAACCAACACTAAATCCCCAGACACACACACAAATTCACACCTGAAGCGTACTTCTGCAATAATACATATTATCTTCGTAAATCATCCAATCCCTGACAACACCCTTACCTGTTATTATATTGTTTAATAATTAGGGCGGGTTTTCAGTATTATATGGACAAATATAATTAGCATGAGATTTCAAGGGAAAACACGGTAAAGGAAAAAAAAGAAAATGCAGAAGCAGAAATGAAGCGTTAAGGTACAAAAAGGATTCTTTTTCACATTTTAAAATAGGGCAAAAAAGAAAGAAAAAAAAAATTACAACGGTGAAAAAAATATTACAAAATTTTTTATCGATGTAACAGGGGGGGGAAAATGGGTCAAAACAAAAAAAAAAAATGGACGGTGTGGTAAATGGGTCATAAGGGGTGTCAAAGACATCCATTTTTTTTTGAAAAGGTGATAAAATTTCATTTCAAAATAAAAAATTGGTTTTAAAATTTCTTTAATTTCTTTTTCTCAAATTAACTTTTAAACTCCATTCACAATAGTTGTCTCCAAAATTTTTTTTTGTAATTATAAAAACTCCATTTTTTTATTTTATTTGTATTCTGGAATCGGGACGGGCTTTCCATTTCACACAAAAGCTAAATTTTCCCAATTGTTTGCCCCAAAAAAAAAACCAAAAAGGTAAAGTTAACCTTTCATAAGAATTCGTTGGTTCGTTTTGCACGAAATTTTCAGGGCTATTAGGTTTCAGGGCAATTCAGGGGGGGGAGTGGCCAAAGAAATCCAATGGATATTTTAAGTTGTAGGTTTTTATTGTTGTTTTTTAAAATATAAAAAAAGAAAAATAACAAATTTTTAAGTGCTGCATTTTTTCTCTGTTTATTAAAAGTAAAGCGTTTTTGGGGGAAAATAAAATGGATATTTTTTGAAAAGGAATTGGTAGGGGCTTATTAGGGGTTATTTGAAAGTTTAAACCGGAAAAAGGGGAGTGTTTGTGGGGGATCCATTCGTAAATAGGATTGGCCCTTAACCCACACTTGTTAACTGAATGATCCAAAAATTATTTTGGGGCAAGGTAAAAGTATTTGGGCCACGTGTTTTTCCGAAGGGACGTCTTTAAGGCGTTTTAAAACAAACACATGTTACGCACCCGGGCCATAAAACCCACAATTTTTTATAAAATTTGGAGGAGTACGTAAAAATCGTTCGGTTTTTATAAACCCTTAACATGCCAAACGCGAGTCCCACAACCCAAACAATAAAACCTAGTGGGTTACATTCAAATCGTTCAAACTTTTGAAATTGGAAGCAATTCATTACAACATAGGTTATTTTTAAAAAAAAAAAAATTGTTCCCTTCAATTCCAGGGTGTGTTAGAGTCCCTTTTCTTTGTCACAGAGGGTTTTTTTTGGGAAACACCGCCTAATTATATATAATAATATAATATATTATATATTTATTTATATTATATATAATTTATATAATTATTTTATATTATTTTATATATATTATTAAAATACATATATGTATTATATAGATTTATGTAATTATTATTAATTATATTTATAATATATAATATATATATTTATAATAATATTTATAATTATATATATATATTATATATATATATTTATATAATTAATAATTATAATTATAAATATCAATTAATATTAATATATTTTATATAATAATATATATTATATATATATATTATAATATATTTTATATAATAATAATATAATATGTTAATTTAATATATTATATATATTTATTAAATTAAGTTATCTATATACATTTGTGATAAATTGTATACATTATTCGATATATTTTAGAGAGATTAATCTGTATCATTTACTTGCATTTGTTAGATATGATTATATTTAATATTATTTATTTGTATGTTATTGTTTATTAAATATATAATATTTTTAAATTTATAATATATTATATATATATAATTTATATTATTAATTTTTATATGGGTCATTTCGGAAGTCCGTTGAGAATCCGGAAGAAATCTGCATCGGTAGTTATTTTTGCACCGCCCCATCACTACTTATTTCAGATTTAATTTTAAAAATTGGTTTATTTTAAAATAAAATGTATGTTTCTTCCACACCTCAAGGAAAGGCGTTTAGGAAAGGTATTTAAGGTCCAAAATTAATGGTTTAAGTGGAATATTAAAAGATTTGGGGTTGGTTGAAGGGTTGGGACAAGGGCTTGTATTTTTTTCGGAAAAATGGAAAGGGAACAATTTTATCAAATTAAACCCAAAACTTTGATGGGGCCACATTAATTGCCCAAAATATTAATGATAAGTGTGGTTGGGGTTGCGGGAAAATGGGGGATGGGGCGCATTCCCCTAAGTTAATTTATTTTCCATTTTTTTTTTAATTTCCCAAAAAAATTTCCTTTAGTTTCAAGGGGAGATCTGAAAGGGGTAATTGAGGGCCAACAGTGTGTGCCCCAAAAACTTGGGCAACCCAAAAAAGGGGAACAAAAAAATTCCAAAAAAAAAAATTTTTTCCATTAATAAAAATTTAAAAAAAAAAAATCATGGTGGATATTAACTTAGTAGGTTGGGTCCGGCATCTTTTAGGTTGGAGGGAAGCTATTAAATAAAGTTACAAATTTTTGGAAGGCAAAATATGGAAAAATGGGGGGCTGTAAAAGGTTTAAGTGGTTTCAAAAACCCAAAAAAATTTCCCATTTTTTCTCATTGACCCAAATTTTGTCATTGGCATTTTTTTGAAGGTTTCAAAATTTTCAGGATTGATTGGCCAAAAAAATAATTCAATTTTAAATTAAGGCAGAAAAATTGGAAAAAAGGAAAAAAAAAGAGCAGTCTTTGTTTTAACCTAAAAAAAACAATGCTTTATTTAAAAACCTTATGGCCCAAACCTTTTTATAAATTAAAGGGGGGGAACTTTTGAAGGTAGAGAGAGTTAATTTAAAAAATTGGGAATTTGTAAAATTTTAAAAAAAAAAAAAAAATCAAATTATATTTTATTATATTATATATATATTATTATAAATTTATATTTTATTATATAATATTAATATAATAATATTTAAAAATCATGTATATATTAATATATTATTATATATAAAATAATTTATAATATATTATTAATTTAACTTAAATTATATTTAATTTGGTTTGGGGGAAAGCTTGGAAAAATTGTTTTTTCCCATTTTGAAGTTTTTTGTAGGGGGTAGGCTATGTGAAAACGAGCAAGATTTGATGTTTAAACTCGAAGGAAGGTGGAATTGTGGAATTTTAATTAAAAAAAATTTTCTTCTTGGAATTCCAAGAAACTTATCAATTTACATTTATATATTACCCATTTTCTTTATATTTATAGAAGATTGCCTGTAATATGAGATGTAGCATAGTGTGAGAAAATATATTATATATATATATATATTTTAATATATATATTATTATATATATAAATTTATATAAATAATAATATACAATATATTATATATTTTAATAATATATTAATCAAATAATAATTTTATATTAATAATAAGCTATATCTGTGGTTAGTCAAATAATATTATTACAAAAAGAATATAACTTCTTTTTTCTATTATATATTTAATTATTTTTATATAAGATATAATCAAAATTCAATTAAACTTTTTAAACCTTTTTAAAATTTCAAAAATCTGTCAATTTTTTTGAATTTAAAAGTCTGCCTACCTTTAATAAACTGATTCTTCCTCTGTTTCCTCCAATTTTTGTCGCGTTTAGCTTTGTTGAAGAGTCTTCTGGCATTGGGCCCCCTTTAAATAAGGGATTTGGTCCATTTCTGAAGAAACACAATTAAAAAAAACTTTTAGGATCTTTATTAACTTCTTATTTCCCAAAGACCAATTAGGGTCTCCGACTCTAACTATACCAATTAACCCAACCAAGGGTAACCAAACCAAACAACCCCCCCCATATACTTTTGTCCGTTTTTGGAAGGTAGCGGACATTTCAATGGAACAAATATATCTTCCTTTTTTACATTTTCAACCAAACGGGATTTTTTTAAAAAATTTAATTATGAAACAAAACATTAAATTATTTAAACGCCTTAGCACCAAAATTTCCTCGAAATAGAATGAAATAATTTCTTCATAGACAAGTTTCGCCCACACCCCCATTCTTAACCAATTTTCCTCAATATCTTTCTTTCTTTTCGAATCTAGTAAGAATTACTAAAATGTATATTCAAAATGTATTTATTTGGGGAAAACTTTTCCCACCTTTTTCTACCAAAAAAGACTTTTTTTATTCGCACCAAACAAAAAAAACCGATTGATAAAGTTATAAAGAACAGAAAAGCGTTACACTAACCGAAACCATTGTATTTAAAAAAAGGATTTTGCTTTATTTCTTGTGTGGTAGAATATAAGAACTTGGGAATAACGATATATTCGAAAAAAACGAATTTAAAAAAACACCACCCACACAAACAAAGCTCACGGTTCTCTATTTGTTATCATTTTAATGTTTTTAAAAAAATTAATTTTTAAAAGTTTTAAAAAATTGGGTTGCAACATGAGTGTGAAAATTCACTTCTTCATTGGCCAACAACTTAGGTACATTTGATTTAAGGGGGGATTAAAATAATATTATTATTTTTTAAGCGGAGATTAAATTTAATAGCGCTCAACCCAATTTTTTACAGGCGCCATTATATTTTATTTATAAAATTTTATTATAATTATATAATTATATAAATATATTAATATATAATATTAATATAAGTAATAATTTATATAATAGATTATATTAAATTAATGTTTATATATACTAATAATTAATAAT
>JABUQX010070714.1:0-10000 GCA_015478945.1 Trachelipus rathkii | reverse complement strand
GAATGGAATTTCACAAGGCTAAGATGGCCCCCACCGGGAAATTCTATCCAGATCAGTGATAATAGAATCGGAAAGATTAAGGCGAGAGGAATTTCTAGAAACAAAAGATGGAGAAGATTTGAAATGAATGGAAGAATGGAGGTTCCAGCAATCGGCATATGAATGGATAGAGTTAGAGGAGCAGCTGAGAAGAAGAGAAGCAGTAATAGAGCAGGAGGTAAGACAGAACCCTGAGGAACACCATCATTGACATCCAAGGAGGAAGAGGTTGATCCATCAACAACAGTCGATATTGAACGATTTGAAAGAAAGGTAGACATAAGTTAGCAAAGAGGAGGAGAAAACCCAGTAGTGATAGTGGAAAGTAGTGACGCATGATATACCTAAGCAAACGCCTTGCATATGTCAAGCGGAACCACAAATGTTTCCCCATAGTTCCTAAGGGTGGAAAACCATAAATCGGTTAGAAAGGAAAGTATATCACCAGTAAACCTTGATTTCTGGAAGCCTTACTGGTGATCAGAATGAAAAGAATGAGATTCCAGATGATCTAAGAAATAAGAGTTGAAAAGGGTTTCAAAGACCTTAGATGGATACAGGTGAGAGCAATAGGGCGATAGTTAGAAGGATCAGAGCGGCTACCTTTTTTCCGAACTGGTTGGACATATGCGAACTTCCAACACTGAGGGAAAGTACTAGTATTGAGGCATAGGGAATATAGTTGAACGAGAGGCGGGGTCAGCACGGAAGTACTCCCTAAAACCTCGGGGAGGTATGCCATCCTGGCCGCTCTCCTTCCTAACGTTCACAGATTTCAGAAGCCTATGCACCAAATCAAATGTAATCACAGGTAGTGAAATGGGACACCTGACAGGAGAAGGAGGAGGAGGAGGATTGCCAAAATAGTCCAGGATTAAATTAGAGGAAAACAGGAGTCCGAAGAGATTGTTCTTTTCAGTTGGAATATTAGCATCAGAACCATCAGAGCGAATAAGAGGAGGAAAGGTAGGTTTACATAAATTGTTAGACATCGTTATTTTTCAAGAGGCCAGAAAGATTTGTCAGTAGGAGAACGAAGGAAGTCAGTGCACTTTCGGTTTATGAAAATCTGGTCTACTCGTCGAAGAGTATCCCGGCAACGATTTCTAGCTGAATGGAAATTAGCAAGAATGATAGGAGAACAGAATTTTTTCACCCGCGATATGCACTGTCTCTAGCCTATATGGCCAGAGAACAAGCACTATCGAACCATGGATTTTGAGGAGAGAAAAATTTAGTCGAAGTACCATCCCATCCCATCAACGATTACAGCTTCCACATTGATGGCAGAAGCTGAAGCGTCTTCAGAGTCAAAGCACTCACTCCAGTCATAGGTCTTGTAGAAGCACCGCAAAATCCCACAATTGGCTCGATTAAAGTGACAGAAAATACGCATAAGGTAGGATGGAGAAAGTATTAAAATTAAGAGATATAAGGTTGTGGTCAGATTTAACAATGGGAACGAAAGTGGTGTATTTATAGAGAGAGAAGGACTAGTGGTGAAACATAAGTCAAGTGTGCCCAATAATTCGTTCGGACGATCCGGAATGCATGTAGGTTCCTTAATTAGTTGCTCCAGATTGCTATGCTTAATTAGTGTCTCCAGATCGATAAGCTTAATTAGTTGCTCCAGATCGATAAGAATGCTGAATGATTCGACCTCCTCCCCTTCTGAATCAGTTTGAGGGCTTCTCAACCTTTCAGTTTTGTGTACATTGAAAACCCTTAAATAGAGGATATCAGTATTTTATTGAGAAAATATAACAGTCTCGTAAGAAGTAGTAACAATCAAAAAAGGAGTGAAAATCTGTTCTGTTAGGAGAACAGAAGCAGAAACAAAAGATTGTTATAGTAGAAGGAAGAAAGATTTTAAGCCATAGAACATCGAAATTAGGAGATTCGAGATTTTCGAGATGTGTTACAGGAGTATTAATGCTTACATAGGCACATACTCTACCCTTCAGATGGAAATTATGAAATAAGTTATAGGTATATATATTAAACGAGTAAGAGGGTGAATTCTTAGCCATCTGGGTCTCAGACAAAAGCAAAATGTTATGTCTAAAGTTAAAGAGGTCGTATTCCACGGACTCACGGACTCAGAGTTAGAGTGTTAGCCACGGATGTTGGTAAAGTTTATAGAAAACCCACGTCAGCGCAAATCTGCCATTTCACAGTCCATTCCAAAAAAATGAAAACCCCCAAAACACACAAACACACAAACACACACACACACACACACACACACACACACACACACACACACACACACACACACACACACACACACACACACACACACACACACAAAAGACAATAGCAAAATAGCAATAGGTGAAATCTGAAGTAAATTTTTTCCTATATTAACACCTAAATTTAAAAGCTAAAAATTAGTTTAAAAAGGAAAATATAATAAATTTCAAATAAATAAACGAATAACTGAAAAACTCACAACTTACAATCAAACCCACTCTAGAAGTAGTATTTATTAACTACGTAACTACGCTAAACAAAACTGAAATAAAACACGTAAAAGGAAACTGGTCAAATTTTATTTAATTTCAGTATCTGAAACATATAAAATATTAAAAAGGGTAAATTTACTTTTCAAAAACCGTAAAAAAACGACTTTCATTGATTCAAAAAAATATATAAAATTTAAGATAAAAGTTAAAACTAATATTTATCTTTTAGAGCATGGTAAACAAGGAAGATCTTTACAGTAGAGAATAAAAGCCAACTATGTTACATTAATTAATAAAACACTACTACTGGCTGTCCGTCCATCCACCATTCTCCTATCCATCTCATTCTGGGCTTTCCTGTCCTTTGTTTCTATATATATATATATATATATATATATATATGCTCTTTCTCATATATGTATGTAATATGCACTTGTCGTTTAAAGGATTACATAAAGGACATGATCGAGAAGATCCATAGGACTCTGCTCGATTCTGACCCACTGTAGTGTCACGTGTTAGCTAAAACTCCAATAGAAAGATCGCGATAGTTTCCACAAGTTGCTTTTTTTATCATGTTAATTTTTATATCTTAATTTTTTTTTTATTATTCTTTTTTTAAAGGGCTCGAGGCCGATGAAGGGACAGAGGGAGGGACGAAGTCCCCCCCATCGTCCCCCGCTGAGGCCGAGAGACCCTGACTCTCTCCATCTTTGCGATTTAATCTTGGGTATTCCTTTAGTTAAAAAAAAAAAGCTGTTATTGGCAACTTGACGTACTATTGCCTTGAAATAATCGAAAAAAATCGATTACATTGTTCCTTCATATATATCGGTTAACTTCCTTTTAAAGGACAAGTTCATATATATATATATATATATATATATATATATATATATATATATATATATATATATATATATATATATATATAGCAACGTCCTTTAAAAGGTAACCAATGTATATCGAACGAACGATGTAATCGATTTTCGATTATTCCAGGCAAACAAAGTCGTCAAGTTAACAAATAACAGTTTTAATAAAAGATAAAATTAAATCACAAAGATGAAAGAATCAGAGGTCTCTCGAAGCATCGACGAGGAACGACGTGAACTTCGATCACACCATTTCCTCCGTCGGCTCAGCTATAAAAGAAATAAAAAAAATAATAAAAAAATTAAAATACAAAAATTAACATGATAAAAAAAAAGCAAATTGTGAGTAGCTCGCGCGCTCTTTAATGGAGGACCCTGCTGCTGCAAGAACTGCACAGTAGCGGTCGACGATTTACCTCTTTAAGAACAAGTGCCTATATATATATATATATATATATATATATATATATATATATATATATATATATATATATATATATATGTGTGTGTGTGTAGGTGTGTGTGTGTGTGTGTGTGTGTGTATTATATATATATAGTCAATTTTAGAGAAATCATTAGAATTGGAGATAAACCAACGGAACAAATGAATTTAGTTTTTGATTAACAAAAGAATTAGATAAACGAGAACAAACAACCTTTTTCACATATGAACAACACTGAATTTGACTGAAAATTGAGAATATATACAGTAGGAGGGAACATAGTGGGGTTTACCATCGAAGAACTCAAGCAACTGAGTTTGGTCAAGAACAAGACCTGTTGTATAGAAGTGGAGAAGTCTTGTTTTACAAAGCGAAATTAAAATAAAGACAGCTAAAGTTTCACTAATTAGTTGAAAGAGAAGGCCGTTCACCATAGAAAGTCGGTGGTAAAGTCTTGCTGCATTAACCCCAACAACGGAGTGATGATAAGGAGGAGTGAACGAGGGAGGCATTATTTGAATTCCTTTCCCCCCATCATCATCTCCGAGGGAGGTTTATGTTTTGTCATTTTAAAAGAATATGTTCGAGTTAGTGCTTGTAAGCTTAATTGAGAACATTTGAAGAAGGGGGAAGTAATAGGAGTGGCCACTAGATAAAATCACCATGTACTACAGTGTACGATCGAGAGTACATGCGAGGAGCGATAGGATGAACCAAAAAGAAACATCAAACGTAAAAATATTCAAACCCAATTTAGCACATGGCTGTGAATATCCAATAGAGAGTAAATGTATCGCTTTGGACGATGCCTACATCCTTCCCCTATCAAGGTTATTAAACCTTTATAAAAAATATATTGTAATAACTCTCATATTAATAATATCCGATAAGTTAATCAAACGCTCGTAGAGTAGAGGGCAAATTAATAATAGAATTTGTATTATTTTTCACATCAACAATATTCGCATTTCATAAGCGTGGATGTGGATGTGGATGTGGATGGATGTGAGATGTGGATGTGGATGTGGATGTGGATAATGAATGAATGAATGAATAGATGAATTAATGAATGCATATATCCAATTTAATACAGAGCTCTTTATATCTCTCTTTCTCTCTTTCTCTCTCTCCTCTCTCTCACTCCTCTCTCTCTCTCTCTCTCTCTTTCTCTTTCTCTCTCTCTCCTCACTCTCCTCTCTCTCTCTCTCTTTCATATATATATATATACTCATATATCATATATACATTATATATATATATATATATATATATATATATATATATATATATATATATATATATGCTCTTTATATATATATATATATATATATATATATATATATATATATATATATATATATATATATATATATATATATATATATATATATATATATATATATATATATATAATTTCAATTATTTTTTCAAAAAAGCTTTTGGGGATATAGAGAGACGAAAGTATTAAAATAATATAATTTTAAAAATACAATTACACTTAATATTTATCAATGCAGCTAAATTAAGTATCTTTTCACAAGTATAAAAACTTTTGATGTGAAGATACCTCCCACACACACACAACAAAGGCACAAATATACGAATAAACACATCCAAAAACATTCAAACATTAATATTTTTAACATTTTAAAAGGGCACCATGAACTTTATTTGACCCTCCAGTGATGGAAAAAATGGTCAATATATCTGTCCTTATTAGTGGTCAATAAGATCGGATTTAACGTGTTTAATTTTCATTGAATCAAAAAACAAATAGAGAATATAGGATATTGAAATAATGTTGAGGGGTCTGAGGGAATAAAGTTGAAAAGAAAAGATTGAAAATGTGTTGAGAGATTCAAAAGTGATATTGAACATTTTATCAATTTCAAAATAGGAGTAGGAAAACCAGTGGAATTACCTTATGATGAGAATTTGTTAGGCTCCATCTTTACTATAATAGCTGTGTTGATGGTTAACCTAATACAAATGAGGCTTACACCATACAGGATCGAGCGCGTAGCTTCACCAAGCAGAGAAACAATATAAAATGTTAAAAGTTTTGTTTATTTATGTTAAAACTCGAAATTGTGCATTCCTTCAGAAAAAGATTTAAGACTCGTGCATTGTCAAAAGCAGTTTCAATTAAGGATATACCGAAAGGAAAGATGTTTCTATCGATTATATAGAGGTAATAAACACACACAAGTTAGTGTTTGGCACCAATTAGAGAGACGATGAAATTAATTGATTATCTTTCTCTATATATATATTTCGTAAATGATCAATATATATATTCATCTTCATATATATCTATAAAAATGTCTATATATATAAATACTCTCTTTAAATTAAATATATATATATATATATATATATATATATATATATATATATATATATATATATATATATATATATATATATATATATATATATATATATATATATATATTACCGTGGTAAAGGATTTACTGTAGTCCCTAATAGTAAAAATTGGAAGTGAAGAAGGTCCTTACGAAAACAAGTATGGTGATCTGCTATAAAACTACTGCAGATTTAAGTATTATTTATCAAATTTAGAAAAAATTTCTAAGCTTTAAGCGAATATAATTTGAGCAGCTATCCGAGATTTGAGGGGCTGGAATAAGCCTTTTGATATTCTGAGCAAACTGAATGAACTCATTTCTCCCAGATTATATAAAACACACGAGGTTTCAAAGGGTTTAAGGCGATTGTAATCCCTAAGGAAAGTTTTCCAGCAAAGACCAGCTGTAACAGCAACAGCAACAGCAACAGCAACAGCAACAGCAACAGCAACAGCAACAGCAACAGCAACAGCAACAGCAACAGCAACAGCAACAGCAACAGCAACAGCAACAGCAACGTAGAAAAAACAGTTAAAGCAAAAATTACTGGTTATATATAATAATATATCAAACTATTTATATATATATTTATGTATTTAATAATTATATTTATAATATGTATGCCACCGTGACTCAATTGTTAGTGCGACAGCGGGGGTTTGATCCCTAATCCGGATCCTAGGTAGAAATTACCTAGAGAAGTTCTTCTCCTATTATATTTATATGTCTTTCAAATGCGTTAAATTAGTGATACGATACTAAAATTGAAAATCTTTATTTCTGATGCATCTCCGTTAAAAGGAATAGTTTAATTTAAAATTTATTTTGTTGTTATATTAAAGGAATTATTTTAATCAGATTTGCTATGGATGAAGTTTTCAAAGAAATCTCAACGATTGTTTAAAGTACAAGAAATCATCAGTACAAAGATCTGAAATTCTTCGTCTCATTTGAAAATCTTTACATATTTTCAGCGCTCAGACAATTTAGTTAATCATGAACTACATCTAGAATGAATGTACAGGCAAAATTAAAGTTATTTGAAGCAAAATTACGTAAATTATGGTACTGAAAGTAGGAACCGACCGGGGCCCCGGCCCAGGCCCCAGCCAAAAATCAGGCAAAACCGGGGTTTTCTACCAGGGTTAACTGTAAATTTACACTAAAAAATAGAGGGTTAAATCAAACAAAATAAAAAAATATAATTTAATTCCATTACTCCTTTGTTATAAATGGATGCAAAATATAAACATACCTAAATATAATCATTTTTTTTTAGGTATTTACTATGATTTCAAATTAAAACTGAGGCCAAATTATAATTTTTCCGAGTTTTTAACATAAAAATATTCGAAATTTGATATATCAAACGAATTCGGAAAAGGAAATAAATATAATTGTTAAAATATTAATGTATTTATTTATTTAAAGTAAATATCTTCAAGAAAATCAAATACTTTCCGAAATCTCTTTTCAAAATTATTTATTTAAATGAATTAATATATATATATATATATATATATATATATATATATATATATATATATATATATAGGGTTGGGATTAAAAAAAAACCGTTTGTTTTTTTTTAAAAAAAAATTTTTTTAAAAAAACCAATGGGATAAAATTTTGTTTTTTTTTTGTTTTTTTTTAAAATTACTTTTTTTTCATATATATCAAGTCTTTTTAGGGTATTTAGCATTAAAATACGGTAAATACAATATGTTAAAAGAGGTATTTAATATATAAAGTAGATTTTAGTACTTAGTAAAGTTTTATTTGTGCTCTAGGGCATATAACTATTACATTTCACATGATCTGATTATTATTATTATTATTATTATTATTATTATTATTATTATTATTATTATTATTATTATTATTATTATTATTATTATTATTATTTTTATATATGTATATATATATATATATATATATATATATATATATATATATATATATATATATATATATATATATATATATATATATATATATGTATATATATATATGTTGTGTATGTATGTGTGTGTGTGTGTGTGTGTGTGTGTGTGTGTGTGTGTGAGTGATTCCACCATTAATTATTAAGTTTGTCCACAGTCCAAGCATCCACCCCTATAACTACAGGGCTTCCCTATGTTCATCTGTCAGTGCTGTGTTCATCCACCCTTCCATATACCCCACAAAAAACCCCCACCTACCTTTATTCACCTCTGCCAAACTCACATTTTGTCTCCTTCAGACATTCCGTTTACTGACTCAAACTTTTTCTTCGTCCCCCAGCCGGTCGGTTTCCAACCCCACACTCGCCACTGTACATCCCGCTTAAAACCGACTATCAATCATCCTTTCCATGACCAAACCATCTCAGCATATTTTCATTTATTCTCGTTTACCCATTTCTTCACACCTATAGCTCTCTAATGCGTTCATTCCTCATTTTTATCAATTCTTTTCACCTAGCCCCTAAGATTGTCCATCTGAACACACATTGAACTTTAGATCTATGCTTCTTATTCCAGACCATAGTCTCACTAATATACAATAACACAGGTAACAACATACCATCATGTTAGACCCTAGCACTCTAAAGATAGTCCCTATACATTCACCAACGATTTTATTGCACCAGCCACCTTCCTGGCATCCAACATATACCTAAATATTTAAACTCAGACACTTGTTCCAGCTGCTCACCATCTAACATAACTTCACACTGAGGACTGTCATCACTCACAACCATAACCTTACTCTTATCTACGTTTACTTTCAAACCCCTCCTTTTACACACCCTGCCAAATCTCTCTACCAATCCTCTCAAACTCTTCATATTGGCCAAACAAAACCAAATCATTTACAATCGGTAGGGCACCCTCCACTCATCTCATTCTCCATCATTCTAACACCATTCCTGTCCGCCCACCTTCAATTCTTTCACCTTCCATCCATATACAAATTGAACCAACTAGACATAACACAACCCTGCCTCACTCCGCTATTAATACTAAACCAATCACTTTTGACACCATTTATTCTTACACTATCGTCATACTCATATCGTCATACACTATCTCACTATCGTCATACATTCTTTTGATTCCATTCAGAAGCCTACCACCAACACTATGTATCACTAACACCTGCCATAGAGCCTCCTATTATATACGCCTACTTGCAAATCCATGAAACCTAAATACAATTTATTCTTCCTTCTCCCTCATTTTCTCATATTTGCTTCAATCTTAAAAGATTTGATCCACATCCTCTACTACTCCTAAAGCGCCTTGTTCTTCACCAATCAATTGCTCTAGTCACTCAGCGCAATCTTTCGACCAAAAATACCCAACTATATCTTCCCTATAACTTACTCAATAGAAGCTAGATTCCCTATTTCTAAGTTCCCCATCTCCACCATTTTCTTCTCCTTCCACTCAGTTTCACCACCACCACAACTGGGTCAATCCAATCCAATACCTCCGTTCTTGATCATTCCTGTTAATTTCATCTATACCTGCAGGTTACCATTCTTCCAACTATCTCCCCACTCTACCCATTTTCCTCTTCCACTAATAACCTCATCCCCAAATACCTATTCCTTCTTGTACCATCAAACCCACACACAGTCATTATCACCTCATCCATTACTGCCAATATTATGCAGATTTTCGAGTGTTCTTTCCACACTCCCCTCACATCCATTTCATCAGTTACAAAACATACATCCCTATTCATTATTCTGAGGCAAGGTTCCCTTATTCCACAATTTTTGGCTCTTTCTCGCTTCCGGCCTTCCAGAGGCCCTATTTGGG
>JABUQX010070713.1:22500-27500 GCA_015478945.1 Trachelipus rathkii | reverse complement strand
TCGGACTGAATCTAAATAAGCCCAATAAGCGTAATTTAAAGGAAAATATCATAAATTAGTTAGAAAAGACTGAAATAATAGTATATATATCTATAAATAAAAGCCATGAGAAATTGCTAAATTAAAAGCCAAAAAAAAAGCTAAAAAAAACTTATTATCACACCAACATAAAAAAACAAACAACACAAACATAGTAAGTACAATAATTCACCATGACATTCACTATAACACACGTATACGAAAATATATATATATATATTATATATAGTATATAATAATATATATATATAGTATCCAAATATCATAAGAAATAACCATTTGATATATATAATTATATAATAGAATTATATATATATAATAATTAAGTATATATAGAGTAATAAAGGTCAATATAATCAACTACTTCGTCTCTCCCTTTCATCAGAGACTTTGTAGTTAATATAATTATTATATATTATAAAAATATATATAAGTGCATAATATGTAATAATAGATGTCCATAATAAAAGAAAAATATATTTAGTTAAAATAAGTTGTAACACTTACAAATAAATGAATAGAAGAAAAAAGTCGCTTCATCACCTATCAATAATTTATATTCATTTTGGAAGGGAATGATAGTTTTTTTTATAATATTTTTAAATTAAGGTTGTTTACCTGACTACTTAAATATCCTAATGTGTTTTCTCCTCTTTCCCTCTAGGACTCTCTTTAATTTTTGGGGTTACACCTACCTTTATATATATATAATATATTTATATATAATAATTTTAATAATAAATAATATATATATTATATTAATATATATATATATATATATATTATATATTATATTATATAATATAATATATAATTAATAATATATAATAAAATTATAATAATTAATAATTATAATATATTAATATATATATATATTACTAATTAACATATATATATATATATATTTAATATAATATATTTATTATTATATATAATATTAATTAATATATATATATATTATTTATATATAAATATATATATTATAATAATAATATATATAATATATATATTATATATATATATTATAATAATTAATATATATAATATATATATATATTATGAATATATATATTATATATATATATTAATATATATATATATATATATATATAATTAATATTAATTATATTAATATTTATAAATATATATAATATATTATATATTTAATATAAGATAATATATAATATATATAATTATATATTATATATATATTATGTATATATTATTTATTATAATATAACATAAATAGATTTTTATTTTCGTGTTGATGTAGACAAGGATGAACATATAAATAAACAGATATATATTAATAATATATATATATATATTTATTATATATATATATATATCATAATAATATATATATATATATAATATTATATATATATATATATATATTATATAAATATACTAGATATAATTTTATATATATAATATATATATATTTGTATATATATATATAATTTATTATATATATATATAATATTATATATTATATATTTAATATATAATAATATATTAATAATATATATAATTAAAATATATATATATATATTAAATTATTAATATAATATATATATATATATATATTATTTATATATATATATATATATAATATTTATACATATATATATATATATATATATTTAATATAATAATTATTATTATATTATATATATATATTTATTATATATTATTATATCTATTAATATATTTATACCTATAACTATAAGCATTAATATATTTTTAAGATATATATTAAAATTAATATGATATAAGCTATATATAATTATTTTTCGTAATATTTTATTTAATTAATATTATTATCTAACAACGATTATATATATATATATATATATATTATATATATATAACTATAATATATATATATAATATATAAATATATATATAAAATATATAATAATTTAAATATAATTATATATAATAGAAATATATTATATATATATAGAATATATATTTAATATATATTATATAATAAAATATACGTATATTATTATTAATATATATATATAATTAAAAATTATATATTATATATATATATTTTTGCAAGATTTTTTATAATATATTTTAATTAAAAATATATTTACTTCCTAATATTATATATTTAAAAATTTATAATATTTAAAATTTATTAATAAATATATTATATAAAAATATATATATATATATATTATATAATATATTATATATATATATATACTTGATATATTTATATAATATTAATATATATATTAATATTAATATATTAATATATATTATATATATAAATAATATATATTATTTTTAATAATAATATAATATATATTATAATATATATAATATATTATCTAATATTATTATTATAATAATAATTATTATAATATATAATAATAATAATATTATTAGTATTAAATATTATATTAAGTATATATATATTATAATAATATATATATATATATATATATATATATATATTATTAAATATAATATAATTAATATTAATATTTATTATAATTATATATTTAATATATATATATATAATATAAATATTTAAATATATATATATTAATAGAGTATATTATATATATATATATATATATATATTAAATACATATTAGATATTATATATATAAATAATATATATATAGATGAATATATATATAATTATCATTATTTTTATATATATATATATAGAATTATATATTATATATATATATATATATAATATATATTATATATATAATATAATATATAATATAATTATATAATATATATATTAAAATATATATTATATTATATATATATAGATATATATATGTGTTAATAATATGTGTGTATATAATATATATATAAATCTATTAATATATCGATATAGGTCTGCGAAATTACGCGAGTGCGTAAATGGATATATGTATGAGTCTGTTATGTTATTTATTTATTGTTATTGATAAAATAAATACTCCTACTCTTCAACATATATATAGTATATATCAAGAAACAGAACAATGACGATGCTCAATAACTTACATATATAACTCAATATTCATTTACTCACATATGATATATATATATATATAATATATAATATATATATTATATTATATAATATTATATATATTATAATAATATATATATTATATATTAATATATAATAATATATATATATATATATATTATATATATATATATATATAAATATATAATATAATATATATATATATATAATATATATATATATGAGTTACCATATATCTAATTCTTTAAAAGAAACGTAACTAATCCGCTATCCGCTATCCCTTTGGAATCCGCGGATAGTTATTTTCATTAGTCCGCATCCACATCTGCAGATAGTGAAATCACCATCCGCTACACATCTTTATATATATATATATATAATATAATATAATATTATAGCCTCTCGAATATGAAACCTTATTAATAATTTATTAATATTTATTATATAAGAAAATTATGTATTTCTCCATCAAAAGAAAAGATATAATGAAACAAAAGACTATATACATATACTTAAATTTATATATTAATATATATTATATTAATATATATAATTATAAATATATATAATATAAATCATTAGTTCTCCGCATTTCATATCGCAGATTAGTAAATTATCACGCAGTCCGCTAACAACATCTTTAAATATATATATAGTTTATAAATTATTATAATAATATATATATATATAATATATAAATCTATAATATAATATATATATATTATTAGTAATATAAGTGTTATATAATTGAATAATTATATTATATATATAATTATATTATATGCATATGATAAAGATGAGAATGAGTTAGCGGATGTAGATTGTTTCAACTATTCTGCTCAGAATGTGAATGCACGGATACAGATATTTATATATATAATGATATTAAATATATATTATATATATTAATATAATTTTTAAATTTTTTGTTGAAGATTATGTTGATGATAATAAATTTAGACAAAATCAATGCGATGATTTGCTATATTTCTATAATATTTTAAAAGAACTTTAAACTTTACTAAGTTATACATGCTCGAGAATAAGTAATCGGAAGCCAAGTCAATTATGTCTCGCTCGTAAATCTGGTCCAATCCTTAATCTTGTTACTTTGCGCTATTTTTTGGTACTTTTTTGATCATAAATTTTGCCCATTCTTTTTAGAATTATTTTGCTACTTATTAACGTTTTGAACGGAGAAGTGAACTGAAAGCCAGATTTGCGTTAAAATTTGACAAACCTATCCGTTAAATTTAGCCTTTTTACATTTTTAGACGTACTTTTTAGCGTAACTTTTTTGAAACGTTTGTTCCATAATTCAGGTCAAGACCCCCAACTCCGGAGGATTTGGGGATTTTTCCCATTGTTCAAGCCCTGCACGTCGAAAAGCAAAGACTTGAAAAAAACCATTTTGGAGAAGGTTTTGAAATTCCAGCATTGACAGCTGACTTGAAATTCCATCTTTCATCAATTTTACGTTTGATACGTCAACCTAGTTTTAAGTAACGTGAGACCGGAATTAAGGTCTGAGACCGTATTATTTTTAGGTTTAGCTCCCCAGAATGACGGAGCCCCTCAAAGGGCTTTTTCCTTAAAAGGTTAAATGATCGATAGGTACATTTTTTATGGTTCCCAACATTTACTTCGTGATCGATTACCCTAAATCGATCTTTTAATCGTCTTTCTACGTGCCTGGTTTGCATTACACTGAAAGATATTATCCCGAAGAAAATAATTACTTAATTAACTTCTCGATTAATCGCGTATTGTAGTATTGTCACGACATTCCGAGGGAGGGATGTCATACGACCACCCTTTTCGATATGAGGAGAAAGAGCTATCCGGTCTGAAACTTGCGGGAATATAATCTATGAGAGAATATATGGAGAGAGGAGAGAGAGAGAGAAGAGAGGAGAGAGAGAAGAGAGAGAGAGAGAGAGAGAGA
>JABUQX010070712.1:7500-10000 GCA_015478945.1 Trachelipus rathkii | reverse complement strand
GCGCTCCTTCTATTTGAGTTTTAGCTAACACGTGACACTGCCAGGTTTGGAGTAGTGTTCTGCAGATTTCGATTATAATGTCTTTTTATGTTAAACATCCTTCGTATGAGTGTTGAATATATATATATATATATATATATATATATATATATATAATATATATATATAATATAATATATATATATATAAATATATAATATATATATCTAATATTATATATATATATATATAATATATATATATATATATTATATATATATATATATATATATTATTATTTGCGTGATGATTTTTGGGTTTTCTGCCGAATCGAAGAAAGTATTGAAGGGATTGGTAGAGAGATTTGGCCAGGTGTGTAAAAGAGGAGGGGTTGAAGGTAAACGAGATAAGAAAAAGTTATGAAATGTGAGTGAGACAGTCCTGTAATAGATGATGGAAGTGATGACGACTGTAAGGGGAAATTTCTTGAAAGTCGGAAATGGCTGGAGGCAATTAAACCTTTGTGATTGAAAGGGATTATTAAGTCTTGTTGTGCGCGTAGGGTTCTTACGTGATATGTATGTTGTACCGTATACTATAGTAGGATACTATGGTCTGGAATAAGAGAATGCTCTAAAGTACATGTGTTTTCAGATGACAATCGCAGGGACGTGTTTAGGTGTGAGAAGAATTGATAAAATGAGGAATGAACATTAGAATTTGTGGTGTAAAGAAAAGGGTAAATGAGAGAATAAATTCAAAGTGCGTTTTGGATATGGTTTGGTCATGTGTAAAGGATGGATGATAGTGGGTAGGTTAGCGTTGTATAGTGGTTGAGTGTGCTGGGAATCGACCGGGGGGCTGGGAGACCGAAAAGAAGGGAATTGAGTCAGCAAAGCTGAATTGCCTGGAGGAGAGAAATGTGCATGTTTGGCAGAGGTCAGAAGAAAGGTGGTATAATAGGAGTGGAAAGGCTGGATTTTGTGAGAGGTATGGTTGGTGGCCCATCTGGGCCAAGGAATGAGCCTTACATAGACGAGATCCAATAGTGAGGGTCCGTCGTTGATTTTTCTGCACTGCGACTAGTTTCTCACTAAAAAGGTATAAAGAGGGCTTAAGGGCTGAGCTTTTTTCGACTTGTGTTTATTCTTCTACTATTTTTCGTTGTCGGTTGTTGTCACGCACCTTACCCCAGTTTATGGGAAAGAGGGATGATATATATATAATATAATGTTATTATATATATATATATATATATATATATATTATATATATATATATATATATACATATATATATATATATATATAATAATAATATATATAAATATTTATTATATATATATATATAGTATATATATATATATATATATAAAGTAAGAAGAAAAATGCTTGTCGTTTTCAATTTGATTTTTTACTGATTCGAGGTTGATTGACTGAAAAATTGGTGTATTAATTCGAAAAACTTACATGAATTAGGGTTTTTGTACTATTGGGTACACAAGCACACACTCGCATATATAATATATAATATTATTATATATATATAATATAATATATATATATATATATATATATTATATACTATATATATATAATATATATATATATATATATATATACTATATGCTATAATATATATATATATAAATATATATATAATATATATAATATATATAATATTTTATAAATTATATAAATATATAATATATATATATATATATATATATATATATTATATAATAATATATATATAATATATATATAACAACTGTAATTTCCTATTTTCCTATACCTAGGAGGTATGAAAAATGGCTAATATTTCCTCCAAACTTTGATTTTGTGACCAGATTAATGATATTTCACAAATTTATCATTTCCGATATAAAAAAAGGGTGAATATAATAATCATTCTCGGTTACACAAAGTAGTAAGACATGACATATAACTCAAAAGTAGCATGTATTTATTTTTAGTTTATACAAAAGATACCTCAAAAATTTAGAAGTGAGAAAGTTTTTCTGGATTTACGCTATACGTAAAGTTGCTAAAATTCAACCCCCAAAATATAGTCTCCAATCAAATGGGTTTTTTTTTTTTTGTTTTTTTTTGTAGGGGGCTTTTTAGGGTGGTGGGGGTTTTCCCTTGGTGACGGCTTTTAAAGTCCAGAATATTCTAATTAAATCGCTAGCTATGCTCCTCTGAGTATACCCCCATGTTTTCTTTAAATTTAGCAAGGTTAGCATCAAGGATATGGACTTTGAAGGACATCCTGCAGCCCATTTTGCCGTAATTCCTGACCAATGTCTCAACAAGCTCCTCATAGTTTTTGGACTTGTGATTCCCAAATAACCCACGAACCACTGCAACAAAGTTGTTTCAAGCTTCTTTTTTGTCCTAGTCAGCTTTTTCGGAAATTCCTTGCACTCTATGATATTTTTATTTGTGATCCAACGAAGACACAGGCTTTGACCTTTGTCTCAGACAGCTTAGGGAAGAAGCCTTGCAGGTAGATGAAGGCT
>JABUQX010070712.1:0-2500 GCA_015478945.1 Trachelipus rathkii | reverse complement strand
ATGGCGGCAAAACTGGACCTTATAGATAGACACCAATATAATTTGTGGATTCAGCGCAAAAAACTACATAAGAAACAAATCTTAAATACAAATAAAAAAAAAATTGCTCCCATGTGTTATTATTATTATTATTATTATTATTATTATTATTATTATTATTATTATTATTATTATTATTATTATTATTATTATTATTATTATTATTATTATTATTATTATTATTATTATTATTATTATTATTATTATACAGGGGAACATATTTTTATTGAATATATAAGGTTTCGTAGCAGTTGCTATACATATATATATATAAGGCTAGTTATGTTACATATATATGAGTTGTTATTATACAGCAGCAGCGTTATGGCGGCGGCGGCGTAGCGGTTGCTGCGAGTTGCCATGCCGCCATTACATATATTGGCTACATGCTGGCTGGCTATGCTGAGCAAAGAAGATAGCGTGCAGCGCGGGTTAGCGCATACTGCTGGCGCCGGCTGCGCTGCTGCGCAGCGGGCACAGCGAAGGCGCGCTGCCAGGTTGCGCCAGCATGCATGGCGGCGCTGTATAAACATATATATTGTTGGCTGGCCACATATATATATATATAGTTATATACATATATACATACTAAGGTTACGCTGGCTACAAGGGGCTGCTGGCTACAGCAGCAGCAGTTGGAAGCAGGCAGCGAGGCTGCTGTTGCTGGGCTGCTGCTGGTTGCTGGTTACAGCGCAACAGCAGCGTTGGCATATATGTTGCTATATAATATATATATACATATATATAGTGGCTATTATTATATATATATATATATATATATATATATATATATATTTCCCGATCACATAGAATCTCATTCCTTTTCTCAGATCGTCAGTATGGCTTTCGGACGTTCGAGATCAACTGGTGATATCCTTCCCTATCTAACTGATTCCTATGGTCTTCTGCCCTTATGATAATGGGAGTCTTCTGTGGTAGCACTTGACATATCTAAGCTTTTGACAGGGTATGGCATGCGTCGCTACTCTAAGCTACCTTCCTTTGATTTCCTCCTTCGCTTTGCTTACCCTTGTCTAGTTTTCTTTCAGATCGTTCCATTTCAGCTCTTGTTGATGGAGCAACCTCTTCCTCCTTTTCTTATTAATTGTGGTGTTCCCTAGGGTTCTGTTTTAATTCCAACTTTATTCCTACTTTCATCAACGATCTTCTTAGCTGCACCCTAACTCTGTTCACTCTTATGCCGATGACTCAACTCTTAATTCTTCCATTCATTTTAATTGTGCCCCCTCGTCGATTGTATCTAGAGTTGCCTCTCGTTCAGCTTTCCGATTTCAATTCCTTGCCAGATTTGGTCGCAACCTCCTCGCAGGGTAACCGTAATCTTGTGAAGTTCAACTCCTTGAAAACTCAACTTCTTCATATCTCTAAAATACCCCTCCCAACTTTCCTATCCCTTTGATGGCTCTAATGTCTTACCCGTAAACAACATAAACATTCTAGGACTAAACATAAATAGTGAATTATCTTGGGAGCTCACATCACATCGGTTGCTACAATGGCCTCAAAAAAGCTGGGAATTTTGTTCAGATTGCGTGAATTTTTTTCTTCTGCTCAGATACTCCAGTTATATAAAAGGTCTTATTCGCCCCTGCATGGAATACTGTTCCCACATTTGGGGTGGATCCGGATCCACCCTCCTTTTGGATAGAGTTGAAGCAAGGCTAAGTGGCTTTTAAACTGTCCCATACTCTCTGACTCCCTTGACCCTTTCTCTGCGTCGTGACGTAGTGCCCTATCTCTTTTCTATAGGTATTACAACGCAGGTGCTCGAGAGAATTGACCTCTCGCATTCCCTCCACCACTACGTCGCCCCCGTAACACAAGAGGTGCTTGCCTTGCTCTCGTATGAAAATTGTGTGAATATTGAGACTCAAGGATCACTCGTTATGGTACCTCCTTCTTTCAGCCACATCTGAGTTTTGTGGAACTCCTTGCCTCTTTTTATTTTCCCGCAATGTTTAATCTTCCCCTATTTAAGTCCCGCAGGTCTGCGCCCACCTGAGGGAATTGCGTTAGCAAAGCCTGTGGGTGGCTTGCCTCTTTCATTTATTTTAATTTTTATTTTTCTATGTAATTTTTTTATTTATTTATTTAATTATTTATTTATTTTTTTTTGCCCCCTCTTTTTGAAAAAGGGCATTGCCCGTGAGTGGTGGTATCATGCAAAAAAAAAAAAAATATATATATATATATATATAATATATATATATATAGAAGTATATTAGTTGCTATTATATATATATATGTATATATACATATAAGGTTATTAGCTTATAATTAGGATACAAAATATTAGCTAAATAGGCTACAGTGCTGGGAAAGAGTTGGCTGCTGTTATTGCTATTGCTATTAAGGTTGTTAAGGTTATACATATATAGTTATATAGTATATATATATATATTATATATATTATACATATTATAACCAAAAATAATTTAAT